>CAKAEH010000766.1:0-120276 GCA_916381525.1 Cercopithifilaria johnstoni
AATAATAAATAATAATGTAATAAATTTCTCCTTTAAAGCATTCCGTCTTCTATTGCAATTGATGTTTCACTGGACTGTCTGAGTCTGAGAATTGTTCTAATTGCCTTTCCAAATACAATTTGGTGCCTAAAATATTCAGAAATTCTAGAAATAATATTCAGCTAGTTATGTTACAGAAAATTAACAGTGGTGAAAATTAAAAAAATCATTAACAGTGATGAATTTGAAAGCTTTCAACGTTTTTACTTTATTCAAAAGTGAAACTGTCCCACTGCGATTAATAATTCCTTTCAAGAACTTTAAAGAAAAAACTTCTTTTATTGTTGTATTAAAATGGTAGGTTTAGGCCAGTAAACATCTTAGGATGTGAAGCGCGAAACTTTGACATGCCTTAAAACAATTACAAATTCATCTTACTGATATGTCGGTTAAATCAGGAGGTAAATGCATGTCGTTATATGGAAAATAAAGATGTGATAACGATAAACTTCGTTCCATAGAAAAAACAGAAAACCAAAAGACATCTTTGATGTCCAAATGTCCCGGAAGCTTTAGTATTATCGTTTCGTTCATGTAATCACTAAGTGAATCACAGTCAAAGATATTATTTACTCTGCAAATAATATATTTTAAATCATATTGAAGTTCTAATTTATTGATAAGAAAAAATGGTTGTTCATCGAAAAATTTTTTTTAGCAATTTAGACAACAGCCAAATTCACATTTTCATGATAAATTGTAAGCGCAAATCAAACTAAAGAATCTTGACAAAAGCAATACGACGATACGCCATGCCTATAGGGATTGCTAATAGGTTCAAAATAAAATTTTTGAAGTACGCCAATTTCGAGATATCATACCTATCATAAATTGGTACTATATTGCCATTGCTGTTTGGTAGAATATCCTTACCAACAACAAACCAAGCTGCTAAACCATTACTTCTATAGTAAAATTTGTTTATTTCAATGGTTTTTGTGTCGAGAATCTAAAATAATTAGCAATATCAGAATATGAAAAAACCAACTGATAAGAATATAAATATCTGAGGCAGATATTGGTCCTAGTTTGACAATTACTAATAAATTCGGTACAAACCTTGATATATCCCGATTTTACATTATATGGATTATTGGGGGTTAGACCTCGAAGTTGAACAACTGCTGGTATTTTAAATGCTGGTCCATTTGGAATCAATACATATGCAATAACGCTCTGCATAAGAAATTGTTCAGGAAATTTTACTACCAGCGCGAAAAAAGTGCAATATTAGCAAGTTTTGGAAATCATAACGTTTCGCAATTTTGAAATTAATTTTATAAAGAATACAACTTATGCTTTTTGAACTTAAAAACTGTAAGAAAAAAATTCCCACTTGTCTTTTGTGATCCCATAAAGCGAACCAATTAATCGTTTTGATCCCTTTGTTATCCGGTAAAGTTAATAAAAGTGGCTGAAAGCCAGCATACCATCCAAGCGCTTCCATATTGTTATCTTTATTTGACGCACTTCGTGCATTAATAATTTCTTTGGTTCCACTAAATTTTTATTCGATAAAGTTCAATTTGCGTTCAAATTTAGCAATCTCAAACTACAGTTTGATTTCAAAGTAAGTACTTGAAAAAAATTGTAGTAGTGGTGAAATTGCTTTTGAAAAAATCATTACTGTCTAAGTTATCCGTAATTGGAACTTCTTCCTGAAAAAAAGTTTACAAAAAAACATAAATTTATTAGAATATTTCTTTAATACAGTTTGATTTTCCATGGTTTCTTCTTTTAACACGTTTCATTCAAAAGGATATTCCTTCTTAAATAGTTCAATTGGAAATTTCACATTTACAGCAAAATCGACCTCTCAGCTACTTCAAACAATTATTTCAAACTTTCCCAAAAGGTCGCACCAACGAATTGTTATCGTTTTCTTTAGTTTCCATATATCTATCAAATATTTGGACCGTATCCTTATCAGATAATTCAGTATGAAAATTATTTCGCTCAATGCGTAAGGTTGACGTTGAACGAGTACGTGCCTCCACAATCTACAAAGGCATACCAATTAATTCCAGTGCTGTCCAATATCTATCGATAAGTGTTGACATTTTTAAAAATGCAAAAAAAATTTCCGGATTAAAATGCAGACTATATGATAATTTAGCGCACCTGAATTTAGACATTATGGTAATTTAACGTACCTGAATATCTGGTTTGTAAAAGGTGGTGAAATTGATAGGTTCGGGTTTTAAGTAGAAGCCATTAGCGTTAGGAGTCATGTCGGTTACACTATTACTAGTTCGCTCATATGGGCCAACCCAGAAGGTTACATTTTCTAAAAATTTTGGAATATTTGTGAAAAAGACAATTTCTTCTAAGTTTTCTTTAATATCCGTTGATTATTCACAATATAAGAGAAATTCACATAAATGAGTGAGTAAATCATGCTTTACCAATCAGCGAGGTTCCAGGATTAAAGTGAAATTTTGAAACAATAAATCTTCGGTTGTCAACTGCCCACAGTGCACCCGCCGCATTGAAGCGACTGCTCTCGACGGTCTGAAGTTCAACCTTTTATCAGTATTGTTTTGTCTTTGAAATGTATTTGTATGCTTTGTTGATAAATGTCATCTAATGGAAACAAAATGCTAATTTCATAAATTTTAACCCAACTTACTTGACCAACAAAACTGCCACAATATTGGCCATAGTATGGTAATTTAACAGTTGAAACAGGTACTTCATCCGCAGTTCTCTTTCGATTTTCCTGTATCCATTCCAGAAGCTTTCCTTCATTTTGCTTCCTTTTATTACCGATATTTCTAGAAAGAGCACTGCGAAGCATTTATCATTTTCGACTTTGGAAGTTTTAACTGACCGATAAAAATGAATGAGTAAAACAAACCCAATGGTGGATCGTAAGGTATGTGTGTCAAGTTCTCCGGTTTGAATTGCCGCTTGCAGAAGAGATCGCTGCTCTTCTGGCAGAGTATTCAAAAAAATTTCGGTTTCGTTTTCATAGAACGTACCATTTCCAATATCTCTAATCGGGAAATCTTTTTTTGCTGCAAACTGATGATGAAAATTAATCATATTCTGAGCCGAAAAATTCTTTCAAATGTTTGGAGAATGAAATCAGCATCAATAGAAACTATTTTAAGATCACTGATTTTTTTTTTGTTAAATGATTGTATATATATATATATATATATATCAATTCATAAGATATCATTACCTAATTCGGTAAAAACCTGTTGAAAGTTGAATATACTAGACGGTGTCCCATTTGATGCTGCAGTGTCGCCATTACTTGGTATAATAAAGGATTTCGTGCCAATTACCGCTGACGTCAATGATGGCAAAATTTTATCAGGCTGATTATAATTAAATCAAATTTTAGATTTTTTACTAATATAATGCAAAAATTAAAGAATTCGAAAGACTCAACTTATCAAGTCAATTTTCCAGGTTCGTTTCCTATTAGATTATTGTGATATTTGCTATATCTCATGCAAGTCTAAAAAATTTTCTTTTTAAAAAAATTTAATCATTTACAAATGAGATCCGCAATTCTGTGAGGAATACCTGATTTGAAGTTGATAATCTGAGTAAATTTTGTGCAAATTTCGCAAAACTCTCCACCATATCACGTGAAGACAGAAATGATGCAACACTAGCACCAAATGCATGCAAATTTTCTATACCAGCAATGGTGGAGGAAAGTGGTGAAAGCATGGTTTGAGATTGAGCCTGAGACAGGACTGCGTTTGAGGGTGGAATAAACAGGACTTGTGAAGGAGTAAGTCGTGAAAAATGAGCGTTTGATATCGACCTGTCTGACAGTATCATTATCATAACTTTCTCAAAATGTATTTGACGATTCAGATTTAAACTATGAAATTCATAAAACCCACTTCAAATCAATTCTATAGATAAATCATTGCCATACTGCTGAAATTATTGATATTATACCTGGTAGCATTACTGGCAGCAGGAATGAATGGTTGGAATGAATTTGCTGCGTGCAGTCGTGTCACTTGTAGATCGGGTGATGACCATGTCATTGGATGACCTCTGAAGTGGACTCTAAACAGTACTAAAAGTACTACAAATAGTTATTGTATTTGAATATCGTTCGATCATTAATTTTGAATCGTCCCATAAAGACTTAAAACTTTGAAATATTGCTGAAAGATCAAATTTTCCTTAGTAAGATGGATTTAGAAGGCTAAAAAAGATTTTCATTCTTTCAAACTTTTTCGCTATGTAACCAAATTTAAAATTTAGTTCGAAAGATAAGATTTAGTTCAGTTAACTTTCTGAAGTAGTTTTTTTGTGATAGCCCGGATGAATAAAACTTTAAAGTGATTAATGGCAAAAGTGATTCGAAACCTGAGAGAATATCTAAAGAATTTTAATTCAAAATTTAATGCAAACTAACGGTATTCGAAAGTACTGAAAGTTCGAATTAGCCGGAATTAATTGATGAACATTAGCTCCTGTATGATTCTTCTGTCGTAAACGATTTATCACTCTGGCGTTCTGATTATAAACACTGGTAGGTAATATAGTATTGTGATCACTGCGGTATGTGCTGTGCTGACGGAAGTAAGGATTTGATTTTATTATATCACCTTTAACCACATCCTTGTCCCTAATACCTTTCAGCGATGTCAAGGATAATTGGTGTTTAGTGGATAATTCTTGCGAGGACATTGCTTGATTAATTATATTGTTGTCGATAGTCAAATATTTCGACCAAGGAACGATAGGAGCATGTCTTGGATTACTTTCTGGCTTGTCGTAATTTCTACCTTAAAAAAATAAATTAAATATCTTCTAAAGATGTTGAAGAAAGTACTGCAACACTTTATCATCAAAACTCTGAACTCAAATACTAATTTATAGTTGGGAACAATAAGCCTGCTAATATAATTTCAAAATGAACAATTAAAGATCTCGAAACATTTGAAAATTTAAGAACTATTGGATAAAGTTGCAAGGCGTTCCATGAAGTCACTTTTCTTTCTTATATAAACAAAATTACAAACTCATTCTTCCTCCTCAAAACAAAATCAGTAGAGCAAAATCTTGCTCCAATATTTTCAATATTGTGGCAGAAGTCTATAAAAAATATAAAAATGGAAATTTACCAGTAGAAATAGCGAATAATAAATACAGCAAAGATAAGGATAAAATCATGAGTCTTAGAAATCTGAAATGCAAATTAAGAATTAAAAAATTAAAAAGTCAGAAAATTAAGCAGTTTTACAGGTTAGCCAGGAACGATGAGGATAGGGTAATTTAATGTAATATTGAAGATTGGACGATTGAATAGAATTAGGTCAGCTGCGCCGACAAATCTCTGTAACCTCAATTTCGTGGAGAAATGGTATTCAGTTTGAGATCAAATAAAATTCTTCATTTTAACAGAGAGTTCATTATGAGATATATTGAGAATATAACTTTCTTCCTTTTTTTTTCAAGAAAATGGAAAAATAACTTATTCTTCCCAGAAATAAAATTTCATTGAAGTTCAATCCAAACTTCTGATTCAAAATATTGCATTTATCATTTAGATGTTTTCTGTAAATAAAAACTATTATGAAAGCTATTTTCAAAATATTTGTCCTCTGGTTTTTTTTTTCGTTGCCACCTTGAAAATTTAGCATATATTTTACAATAAATTAAATTCAATGTTTGTTGGAAATTTTGTATCTTCCAAGAGTGATTGGATAGGAATAATAAATGAAGAATTTCAAAAAGAAAAAAGGAAAACTTCGAGTGAATAAGTAAATAAGCAAAAAACTGTTTTACTCACAAATGAAACAATCTTCTATTAATTAAATGTGCAACAATCTTTAACGACAAGAAAAAATTTTTAGCAAGTCAAATGCTGAAAAGTTTACGAATATAAAAAGCAGAATACAGATTAGTAACTTCTTGCTTCAGCCTAGGCATTATATATTTTTAACAGTAAGCTTCATCTGGAATATTTGTTATCTCAGAGTTAATTTCAGTCCCATCGAAGAAGAACAATTTCCAGAACTTGTTCAAAAAACCTTTGATTGGTCTTTGATAAATAAATGAAAAATGTTTCATTCAAAAAGTTATTATGTGATCTCACATAATGATCAAATAAGCTAGGAAAACCATTGTTATAGTCGCGCACACATAACCTAATTGATCATTGTTTGGCGTTCGAAAATATCAATAACAACAATGATTCTGATCACTTTCGCGCAAAAAATTAGTCGTATGAAACGTTTTGTAGGAGGACGAGAAGATGAGATGAGATGGAATAATCATTCATTTGCTGAAATTATTTGGACATTTTAGTTTTACTCTGAAACGGTGAGAAACGCGCATTATTGAAAATGGGAAGTGACCCAGTTCACTTCAAATTTTATTACCAGTATCCTTATGCGCGTTTTGTATTTTATATCTTACTGAAATTTATTGATACGGTTTTGTTAGTGTATTCAAATTTTTGCCTAAATCGTTTGATTGGAATCCTGTATTTGAATTTTGAACTTTAAGGAGTTTCAAATGTACTAATATGACAACAATTAAAAGGCTGTCTGATCAAATTTTGTTCCACTATGTCATATATTTGAAACTCAATTTTGCTTCAAAGTAAAATTCTTTTTGTACCATCAATTTTTAGTCGTAGTAATAACTGCAAATTATCGATACAATTTACGAGTAATTTGATGTGCAAAATATTTGTGCAAGGTCGTAATAAAAATAACAAATTTAGTTGTTTACAACATAAGCAACTTCTTCTAAAGCTGGAAAATATCATCTTTCTGCCATGTCAAATTTGTTTGTTTGATTTGTTGACAAAATAGTAAAAAGGATAGAAAAGATGGAAAATTTTCTATTATTGCATGTATGTTTTACGAAGTTTTGAAATATTTATAATGATTTAATTTCTATTTTTTGTATAAATTTTTGTCAGAATCTTGGAGATTTTATTAAATTCCACTTACGAAAATAAAATTCATCAAACTCATTTATTATCTGTTCAGTATTTTTAAACCCATTTAAAAAATGATTACAATAAAATAATAATTAGTGCAGCTGGAATGGATAATTATTGAAGAGTTGCCTTCGGCTAAGCTTCACTTTCTTTATTCAGCAGTTATTCACATTTGTATTATATTCAAAATACCGGTTAAACTATTATTCCTTTTCTCTTATTTCTCATTCTCCTCTTGATTCCTCGCTTGTTCACTCGCTTGTTTACCAATTGCAATTAATATATATTCAACTAATTCATGATATCTTCAAAATGTCTCATTGCTTAAAATGTTTGAAAATATTTCACTTAAATTATTAATATGTATTAAATCATGAAATTGCAACTGATTATTGATAAGTAATCTTTATGTAAATCACATAGTGATTTGAATTTGAGGAACTATTCACATCACAAATAATTTGCTAAAGTAGTACAAAGTAGTACAGAGAATTATATGTGATAAACTAATATAAAGTAAACGAATTTAATTATGCAAATTAATTTGATGTATCAATCAACAATGTCATTGAAATCTGACTTTATTTTGCAGAAAAAAAACTGTATGAAAGAGATGTTTAAAATTCTGATGAAATTTGCATATCTCTACAATATTTTGAAGAAGTACTAATTTTAAAATTTCGTTTTTAACAATTACCCGATTAAACGGTTGTTCAGTTTTTAAATTTGTGTTGCAGAGGAAGCATACACAAGATCCTTGACGCTGAAGTGATTGATTGAAAAGGTAATTGACAACTTGACAGCTTATTGATTATAATTCTGATCAAAAATTTTAGAACTAAATATCATTTCATGTTTTCAGTTATATATAAGTTTGTTAAAAAATAAATTTTCGAATTCTGTATTTTTTTTTACAACTTTCCATTCAAAAAAGTAAACGGAGAAAAATCTAACCAAATCTATTTACTTTTCTTTCACATTACTTACCTATTGATGTACCTTCTCCATTTGCTCTCTCTATTTGATTTACACCATGTGTAGAGTTGTGCTACTCTTTCAACTACCAATTGATAGACTCTCCTGTACCTTATTTGTATTTTTAGTTGATCTAATGCAGCACTCGTCTTATTTCTTTCTAGTATGAAATTCTAAAATCTGCATGAACATGAGATAAGCGCTTTTTTTCTTTTTATCACAAAAACTTTATTATTCTGGGATTCATGAATTACGTACTACGATTAATATTTAAAGATAATTTATCATTATCTTTAAATATTAACCAAATTATTATTCCAAAGTATTCCACAAGTGATAGCATAAGTTTAAAAATAAAGCGACTTGTAACAATGTGAATGAATAAAATTTAAATGAAATTTGGAAAGAGATATAAGTATGAATTGTTGTATAAATTTTTCTAATATTTATTGTTAGCGATTTGAATTGATGAATGTGCGCAAAAATTAATATGAATGTGAAAATTTATGATATTTAAATAGTTCAGTGATTCCATTCCACTTCTCGCACATATATAATTGTCGTTATGCTTCATTCAACAAGCTAACTATCTTACTAAGCTAGCTTCATCCAACGAATTTCCAATCTCGACTAGTCATCCTCGTCAACTTTCTTACTCTTTTTCTCTTCATTTTTTTTCTTCTCTAAGAGATCCACCTAAAAATTTCAAATCCTATCCGTCTTTTCCGCACTTTATTCGATTTCCCCTTCTGATAACGCATACGCGTCTACATGCTCGAGTATGCTCTCATTTCATTAGCTCTAAGTTTGTCTGATAAAATCTTTAACGCACTCCTGGAAATACACATACGGCTTCTGAAGCAGAACTTTCATTCATAACTTTCACTCATTCTCTATCATTTAATGACGCCATTTTATGTGAGTTTTATTCGATGTAACTTTAGTTATTCTAAATTTTGCAGGATTTGGTGCAGTTTTTAATTTTTCGAAAGTTTATTATTGTTATTATCAGCAGAAAAAAAAAGAAAAGAAAAAAAGAAGGAAATTGAAATTGTGCAACAGATGCGATGAGTGTAAGAAGCGTGCGGACTCTCCTCATACGCAGTTCTTCTGTGTTATTTAGTATCGCTTGTAAGTTATTTCCATTTTGTTGAAATAAATTTGAGGAGGTTCAGTTGAAACATTTCTTCCTATACCTCATGGATCTCTGAAATAGAGTAGCACGTTTTGCAACGACATTTTCAAATTCACCTGCAAATAAACTTGAAAAATCAGTACAGTTAGGAATTAATTGGAGGATTTCTTTACGTAAGAAATTACCAAGTATAGAAACAAATAATTAATTTACCTTTTATACTTTTTGGGCTAACAATTTTTTAAAACAATTTAAGATAGCTTTACCATTTTTACTTTCATTAAAAAATGAAAAAATGTCATTTAAAAGAATGGGAAAAAAAAATGAGGAAAATGTTAATTCTGAACTTTGATGGCAATTTTTCTATTGTTTAAAGGATAAAGGAAAAGTGAAAAGATTTTTAAAATGTCAATTCGAAAATAGAATGGTATGATTCACTTAAAGACAGTACTGAAAATTTGCTATAAAGCTTAAAAAGATTAACAAACTATGCTAAGTTCATATCGTTGTTGGTTGTCTAATTCTTTTTTTTTGAACATTCTGACAGTATAGCGCCTCTCTCCTGTTCTTAAACTATTTGTTCAAATTTAAAGGATATGTTATCAGACTATCTTCCAGTAATAACATAAACATGTTTTAAAGTATATTTTTATGAAAATTAGTGCTTCCAAGAAAGTTTTGATAATGGGAAGAACAAACTTTCAATGGAACAAAAATCAAATTTTTTAGTAAAAAGTGATAAAAATTGACTTAAAGAATAGATTATAAACAAAAATTTATTTCCTATTTTTTAAAGCTTCCGATGATTGTAAGAAAGAAATCAGAATTCTATGAAATTGATAACAGCAGTTCGGATCCTTACGCATTACATTAAGCATGTACAGCCATTAAATAGCAAACGTGAAAAGAAAAAAAGGCAGCTTTCATGGTGAAATGAAATTCTCTTAATTTTTAGATCTAATTATTAACACGCATAAATTATTCTTTGAACTGATTCACTTACATTAAGTTTTTTCTACAATACTTTAATTAACTCGTTTGAATTAATGAAGTATAGTTTGTAACTTTTTGATGGTATATAATGAATCCTGGCATATCTATATTTTAGATGAGCATAGACGATCATTCCCTTCTACTTTTCTTCGAAAACATTTAATTCGACATTTAATTCGCGATGACCAGGTGTTCGCGAATCGTCTTATGCAAACATTCGCACCTATAAAATCCCAAAAAGATGTTTGTCTATTTGCTGGTTGTTTATTTAATTGTTTTGAATTATGAAGTAAGTTTTAGGATTCGTTGAATACATTCGAAATGATTGTAGAAAATTCTATAGACATTACTTTATTAAAAAATCCAGCTTTCATTGCGGCATGAAAATGACATAGCTCATGGAAATTTTTGTCAACACCAAGGTAATATTAATTATACAATTGCTCTAAAAAATGAGGTAGTGTTAATAATACTTGCGCACAGTAATTTATAGTTGTTTAAAATAAGCTCAAATAATTCGAAATAATTGGATTTTCCTTTCAGAAAAAAGCTTCACTTGTGATTTTCGACAAAGATGGTACTTTGATTTGTTTTCATTCTACATGGGTTCCATGGGCAATAAATGTGGCCAAGAAGTGATTTTTGATTTTACTTCAATATTTCGAATTATTTGGTTGCAGTGAAAAATTTAAAAGAAACAGACTATAATTTATGTATTATAGAATAAGTGAATCAACAAAGATGAACGTTGAACAAGAAATATATTCGTTGTTGGGATTGCAAGAGAAAGAACAACGAGTACAATCTGGTCTTCTCGCTGAAGGAACTATGGGGCAGATAAGTGATGCTATTGCGCGTTTGCTGGTTAATCACGGAATTGAAGCTGCTGAAGTTCTTAAAGTCTTTCTTTCGTCCATTTTCAATTTTCAATTTTGATTTTTCTTGCTGAAATATCTCTTTTCTACCATAAGTAATTAATCTAGCGAAATGGCGTTTAATTTTTGATTTTTTTCTTTTACACTTTTTTTCACTCCGATTTTATTATTTTATTATTAAAATCCAAATATTCATTGATTTGGCTATCAGTCATGACCTCAACCATTTGAATAACGCGCTAAAAAAAAATGTAAATATGCAATTGCAGCATGTTATGGGAGCAATCTTAGAGGCGAATGAATCCAGTGGTCACACTGTCAAAGAAATTTTTGATTTACATTTGTTATTCCAGCAACTACGAGATCACAAAATAAAAATAGCCATTTGTACTTCAGATAGTCGGCAAGTTTTCGCGGTGCTTAGATTTTCTGAAATTTTATTAAAGATGGAGAAACAATGATGTTTACAGAAGCAGTTTTGGCGGCCAATTGATTATTTACTTTTTTTCTGCCTATTCAAACTCGTCCAAAATTACCGCTTGCCCCTTTTTCCCTGCACTTTCTGCATTGCGATATAAGATGACAATGGCTGGATAACAGAGAAACTCGTCAATATATATTCCTGGAATTGAAGTAAAACTTCATATTGACTGAAATCTAAGTCGCTCACACTTATCCGTCAAATGCACTTAATTGAATGGTATGATAGATTATTGAGTGCGTCGTTTGGCAGGTCTTTCCGTGGCAATCATGTAATTACTTTATAACAGATAATCTATTGGTCCAATTTATTCATATAATTCGGTAACCTTTCGTTTTTACAATATTAAAGAAATGCCGTAATTTAATGTTTCCGTTTTTGACTCACTTTCAGAGCTTTTATTTGTAAAATCCAAACAAGAAGTTCTTTTTTTTAGGAAAGGGACACTGAATGCATTAAGATGTTTGCAACTGGAAGATCATATTGATATGATAGTGTGTGGTGATGATGCTGGTTCTATGCCAAAGCCGCATCCTCATAATGCACTTTCCATATGTCGTACGTTGGATGTTGATCCGCAAGTAAACTTCATAGAAATTAAAAGTTCACAAGAAATGTTTTTTCAATTCACCTTCTGTTCTTTCTTCCAACGGAAAAAATTTCGTTGCAAACGTCCTGGAACTAATTTGCCAGAATTAGAATGATGCCATGAAACAAGTCTGCTCAAGATTTTAAGTTAAACTGATACAATTATTCAAAATCGTAAAACCTAGGTAATTTGATTGCCATATGGCTACTAAGTTCATGATCTGTACATAAAACTGTCTTTCAGGACACACTTATAGTAGGCGATACTTTGGCTGATATGGGCATGGGACGTTCTGCTAATCTTGGTAGTACTGTTGGCGTTCTTTCCGGAGTATGTGGCATCAATGAATTGCGATCACAGGCTGATCATATTGTGAGCACACGCCTTATCTATGTTTCTCCGATTCTTTAAAATCCATTTTGTAAATCCATATAACCGAACTCATCGAATATTTCGGCATGAAGGATTTCCCGAATGCTTTTGAAAGTTGAAGACTGTGCTATGGATATGACCCTGCAGTAACAGTTGGGAATGTTGAAATTTCTTATTGCTCATATTAACAACTAAGTGATTATTCATTCAATTATTTTAGGTTCGTGATGTAGGCGAGCTGTTACCCATTGCGCTGGATATGAGAAAATGATCGTTATCATAAATACTGATATTCGTCTGTAATTCTTCCATCAGTCAGAAGCTTTTTTGTCTAAATTACATCGAAAATTTACTGGATCTTATTTTGAGCAGTTATTCTGCAATCAATGCAATCGTGACATATCATTATCATTACAGAAATCATCATCATTGCTATCACCTTTAGCAATGCCGCGGACATTGTCATCATCATTGTATACAGCAATATATATTATAATTTTGAAATGATTCTGATACCATTTATTTCCTTGGAGAACATTTCTAATTGATAAAGCTCCACTTCACCATTTTATGTGGATATTACTGAGGTACTCTGCTACGGTATGATACTTGATTTGCATAGTAATTACTGGAGAGCTAAATCTTATAGCTGATAGTACAATAATTGTATCTTCCGGTAACACATTTCGCTCATTATTATGAAATCCTTGGATACTTTCTTGTTTGTTGTAACGAATTAATAGTTTGCACATACATTGTATAAGCTACCATTTAATCCCGAATGTGCAATATGTTTGTAAGTATGACAGTTAAAATCTATTTGGAAATATGATTCCAACTTTTTTTTATAACTCATGCATTTCTAATTTGAATGAATGGAATTTTTTTTAAAAAAAATTTAATTTTTTATAGAAAAAGAAGTTGAAGCTCAGTATCGTATGCTTGCTTTCATACGACTGACAAACTTTCCACTTGCCCCAAAATTTTCGAATTCGTACTATCGCCTGCAAACTACAGTGATCGATAATTTTGTTGGCGAATTCTTCGGTGGAATTTTTGCATCTCAGATTTCAGTTACATATCGTGCAGAAGATTTCATTGTAAACTTAACAAACTGAAGTTTTATGAACGAGCATCCGATAAATTAAATATCTGAATGAAAATAATACAGAGTGTTAGATAATATCTTGAATCATACTGTTCAGGAGCAGGTAAATGCTTGAAACTCGGAGCCTATATAACAGCTTCAATTTAAAGTCTCGTAATTCCGGTTAGCGTAAAACTATCTCAAGTTGTGACTATTATTATTACTCAAGTTATGATTATTCCTGGTACTTTTCAACGAAAACAAATTTTGATTGAAAATATTTCCAACAACGTAGAGTTATTTTTTTGAACTATTTGTAATACAAATAAGTTGTGTACGTGGTTAGAACCTAAGTGACATTCCATGTAAATATTTTGATCAAGAATATTTTGATCCTAAGAGTCTTTTTTCAATTAAGAAAAGAAAATTGGGATTAGAAGGTATCAGTGCAAATTCGACGCAAATGAATTGCAAACGTTATCAAGTTAATTTTACCGTTTTCACAAATTAATCTTTTAAATTACTCAGTTCCCTTTCTCATTGCTCAAATTTCCTATATTACAGAAGAAAAGTATTCAAATGAACTTGAAATCTAGCAATTTATGTCATCATTAAATAATGTTTGTCGTCCAAATATCTCACGTCTGTAGGATTTCAAAAATCCCACAGTCCCTCACCAGAAGACATATTATGGACCAAGCGAATCAATCAGATCCGCTCACAGTTTGGTTCACAGTGCTCATTAGCCACGCTAATAAATTTTCATTTCGTTGTGATCTAACTACTCTTAAAAAAATATGAAAGTGCCGCTGATATCTATGCCGCACGGGTCATGAAACCGGATAAAGCTAGACTTCATAATAAAAAATTTTAAACCTGACATATGATAGCTTTAAATCTATATTATTTCTGCTTCAAAAACTCATGAACTCATGAATCGTCGAATTTTCAGGCGTAACTATGGCATACTCACCAATCCCGGAAATTCAGAAAAGAATTGAAGCCACGCAAGGATTTATTTGCTAATGGATTCACACACACTACACACATGTATATCACACACGTACACACATGAACACTTGCAGACACACAGACACACATAAACACACACACAAATATGATAGCCATCACGAAATAGAGCTGTGTTAATTGACCAATTGTTATAAAATAGATTGAAATTGTGACGATCACGACCACCCACGAAGCTTTCATATCGTAAGAAGTGATGTCGTTGTTCCTTGTTGCTGCAGGCCACCTATAACGCTCCATAGTTATGGATTACTGTAAAATGAGCGAAGATCGTATAAAAGGACGCCAGAAGTTAACGTAAATGATGGAAGGAAATCAGTATCAATCATATGATTTCATGAGAATCATGAGAATCATAGTTTTTAATACAATGAAAGGACCCTGAGAATTAATAATGTCAAGAAAATGCTAGCATTTCTGAATGTTTTGTTTTCCAGGTATTTACAGTATTTTAAGTAAAACCAAGCGTGATATATAGGATAGATCGTAAAAGGATAACCTGAATTGCCGTAGAGATTACTGTTTTTTTGTTGTGGAAATTTCCGCTCTATATGGACTTATTCTAAATTTTTGTTTCTGGGTCAAAGGGCTCACTTCGGCCACTTACCATTTTTATTTGCACTTGTTTGGTCTAGTTTTCATGTTTACTTGTTGTAATGACCCAACCCGATGAAATATCATCAGCTAAGAAGAGAAGACGCATATATTCTGAGATATGAAATAGGGAACTTGTCAAGTAAAACAAGATGGGCGGTGTGATTTAAATGTTGATTTCGGAAATATCTTTTTAACTAATATTTAAGTAGTTATTTTTTAAGCAGCGATAAACGGACAAACTAACATAGTCAGTCTTGGAGAGCGTGCCGAACGCTCAGTTTAGTCATGCAAATCTTAGACAGGGTAGTATGTGCGGTAAAAATCTTTCACAGGGTAGTATGTGTAGAATAAAGGGATCCTACGGCTTAGATTAACCTTAGTTCTTTCTTTCAACAATAAAAGTAAAAAAAAAACCCTTCACACTTCCATTTTCGGTTAGAAGTTGCGTCATTAGCTAAGAAGAAATATGTATGTATAACTTTTGATTCATTTTCCTCATCCCACAACAGTATCAGTAATTTGGAAAAGTCGAGAAATAGATTTTTATTTAGGCTTACTTAATTTTTAGTCCTAAAGAATAATAATAACATTTTACAAATCTAATTTAGAGGAGATGTTTGTTAGTAAGCAGGACTTAAGTGAAATCATTTGGATGCTGAAGCTATTTGCATATGTAACAGCTTTAGAATTCTAATCAACTCCGACCCTCTCACGCAGTATACTGTCTTCTCAGGACTCTGATGTGGCATAAATTTATAAACGATTTTATTATTACAACCATCTATCGTAGTATCTTCCATCCTTTTTTAGATATAGATGCCAGGCGGAATAATGTGGCACATGTTCGGGATTCCCATGAACAGTGCGCCCATTTCTGGGTGCATCTCCCGTTTTCCCTCTAATCGTTCGACTGTCTGTTACTATTGAAGCCCATTCGTTCTCTGCTCTCTTCTTACACAACAAACTTCGTATAGCATTCAGACACTGGAAGTGTACGACTGTCGGCGTTTTGAAATCATTCGTCCCTTTCGTGAAGCAACGTGTTAGTTATTTTTGGGGGTATAAGGAGAAAGGAAGAACTAGGGAATGCTGTCAATGTTCGTTCGGAAGAAATGGCTCGGAACAGCAGCAACTCGGAATTACGGGTGGGGTCGACACTTCGGCTCCATAGATCCAGAGTTGGGTGACAAGAAGCCAACATACATCGTGGTTGGAGCTGGTTCAGCTGGATGTGTCCTGGTATAATTTTAACAGACTTGATCTCTTGCGATTGCTGAAGAATGCACAAAGAAGTTGCAGTAAACTTCCTTTCAGGCTAGTCGACTGACAGAGAATCCATCTAATCGAGTGTTGCTGGTAGAGGCGGGGCCACGAGATTCGGAATGGAATTGGAAATTTCACATGCCAGCAGCACTTATGTACAATCTGTGTGATGACAAATATAACTGGTAAATTCGGATCCTTCACTGCTAGCACAAGAATTCAAGTTACAGATGAATTTACCTAATATTGCACATATAGCATTAAGTAATCTGCATCTCATTAGAGTAGTGTGACAAAGTGCAGATGTACTAAAATACCTGCGGGAAGCTTCAGGCAAACTGATAAGTTATCAACTTTCTTTGACATGGTAAGCCTTGGTCATATTCATTTAAAGATGGAATGAATGCCATAAACAATGGTTTGGGAATATTATCTGAAAAAGAGCTTATCAGCTTTTATAAATGTAAATTTATAGGTTTTACTATACTCAGCCGCAAAAAAACATGAATGGGCGAACAGTTTACTGGCCTCGTGGACGTGTTTGGGGAGGCTCTTCTACTCTTAATGCAATGGTGTACGTGCGTGGACATCCGTTTGACTATGATCGTTGGGAGCAAGAGGGAGCTACAAATTGGTCTTACAAGTATCTCTTCTTGAAGTTAAAAATCAGAGTCCGTTTATTATAATTCAAATTTCGCGCTTGAGAAACTGACCATTTCAGGAATGTGCTTCCTTATTTTAAAAAGGCTCAATCTCATGAATTGTCAAAGGGACCATCAGATCCTTATCGTGGTTGGAATGGTCCACTTCATGTTATGCAGGGCAAATGCGAAAACCCGTTGCACAAGGCTTTTATTGAATGCGGAAATCAAGTAAATAGGATTTCAGTTATATGATATTAACCGCAGTTTTTTCGTCTCATAGATTTCTTTAAAATTTCGGACTCAGGATATGATCAATACTTTTACAGTTTGGCATTGGTACTGTGGATGACATGAATGGATACAAACAAGAAGGAACAGCTCCAATGGATCTTACTATTTATAAAGGCTCACGTTGGAGTGCATCGAAAGCTTATTTGTGGCCTGTATGTTAAAAAAATTTTTCGCGTATTGTGTGGATTTATGTTTTCATGTGAATAATTTTTCTAGAAATGAATTCTCTACTTCAGGCACTTTCACGCCCAAATTTACATACCTCGTCGAATATATTATGCACACGTATATTACTTGATAATAATAAAGCAGTTGGTATCGAATTTATAAGAAAAGTAAGTTTTTTTATTATTTGCTTGCAATTTTGATAGATTTCGAGGAAGCTGAGTATGGGACAACAAACTAACCAATAGCGGTTTGGTTCTCATTGTTAATGAATGATCTTAATTTCAGGCATTTCTTTTACTCAAATTAATGTTTGGAAGAGATTTTATTTCATTTTTTTTTGTACATTTAGATCTGATGGGGCATAGAACAAAGAACAATATTTAAAAAAAGTAGGACAGACATAACTTTTTGAACTCAAGATATTTTTAATTATTCTAGAAGTTTTCTCCTGTATTGCAGAATGGTCCACTTACCGACAACATCAGTTCGTGGAATCGTGAGAAAGTGTACTGTGAAGGAGGCGTGATTCTTGCCTGTGGCGCAGTCAATACTCCACAATTATTGCTTCTCAGCGGAATCGGACCAGCGGATAATATAAAAGTAAACTTTTCAGTTCACAAAAAGATACCTGTAGAAATAACCCTTCTCTGCTTTTATTGAGGCAGTTTGAAATTGCTAGTATTTAATAACGTAGTTTCTTATAGGCTCATTCGATTCCGCTTATCGAGCATTTGCCAGGAGTTGGCAGTAACTTGCAGGACCATCTTGAGGTCTACGTACAACAGGTTTCCACTAAGACTTCCACTCTTTTCGCTGCCAAAATTTAATGGTCATGGTTTACAATATAAATGCAAAATAAATGAATTCAAGTAGATTGAAATTCAAGTTTCAAATAGATTAATGATGCTTAGAAATGTACGCAACCAATTACACTTTACAACAAGAGTTCTTGGCTTTACCCTCATAATATGATCAAAATTGGCTTGGAATGGTATCTATACAAGACTGGTTTTGGAGCGAGCAGTCATCTGGAGTCTGGTGGATTTGTAAGAAGTACACCGAAGGTTCGTTTTCCTACGTAGTTTTCGGTTCCTCAACTTTTTATTTTCGTGGGGAGAATGAGTTTCTTTTGATCCTTGTTACTTTTAATTCTAGGTTCTTCATCCAGATATTCAGTTCCATTTCCTTCCTTCTACAGTGCATGATGATGGGCGCACTTCTGGTAAATGCCACGCTTACCAGGTAATTTTCAAACCATTTCCGAATTTCTGAAAATTAGATGCTCTTTGTGCCTAGACAAGTCAACTGTTTCTTATCTATGCATCACCACTCAATGTCTGATTAATTTAGGTACACGTCGGTCCACTGCGATCCAAGTACAAGGGTACAATAACATTAGCTAGTAATGACCCTAGGCGACATCCGCTCATAAATCCGAACTATCTGGATCACGTAGACGACTATATTGAATTTAGATTTGCCATACGAATTGCAAGGTCGTATTTGGGATGAATTTTTTCATAAATTGACTCATGACCTGACGGAAGTAAGAGGAACTTATTTTCCTATTTGTTCCAGGACATTGTTAAGTCAGCGAAGCTTTGATAAATATCGTAGCGATGAGTTATTACCCGGAGAAGATTGCCAGAGCAACGAACAGGTACGACAAGTTCTCATTTCATTAGCTACGTTTCATCAACTACGAGTTTATATTGCAAGATGTTTGAGATTCAAAGGAGCATCATTTTTATCAACTGTGCTGCTTGAGGATATTAAATATTTTGATAGATTGACGATTTTGTTCGGACGATGTCTGCTTCTGCTTATCATCCATCCTGTTCATGCAAAATGGGAATTGAATCCGACAAGTTTGCTGTTGTCAATCCGGAAACAATGGGCGTCTATGGGATTGGGGATCTTTACGTAAGTTTGCTATTTCCATTTCAAATAATTAGCCGAAATTTCTTACTGAAATCAAAGATGCTGATGTAAAATTACGAATTCTCATTGAAAAAAGCAACTCGAAAATAATCGCTTGAAGGTAGCAGATGCATCAGTAATGCCATCAATTGTAAGCGGAAATCTTAATGCTCCAGTGATTATGCTGGCCGAAAGAGCGGCAGATTTGATACAAAGGAATACACCGTTGGCTGTGGAAAACGTACCAGTATGGTCTACAAATGAAGAATCAACGAAACGTATTTCCACAAACATAGCATAGTTCAAAAATTTCCTGTTACTTTGCTCAGTTGTTTTTACTAATATTGTTGCGCTTTGTAATTTGAGGTAAAGGTCAGGAAATAATGCACTTAGGATTCTTCAGTGTTGTCTACTAGTTTACTGTTAATGGGTTGTGTGCAAAAACTATCATGGGTTCTTAGACGCCTAGGTTTTGTTGTTTTTCAAATTGGCCATTCCATGCTATCCCTTTAATTTCAATTTGTGGACACCTCCAGAATTTAATTCTGCTGACTTTTCATGACATTTTTATTATATTGTAAATGAAACGTACAGCTATCATGTCCTCCTCTCCCACTCCCCGTTTCGAATAATCTTTCAGAAAGCAAATTTATATTAGTTCCCAGAGTAGCATTTTTTCTGCGGCAAGCAGTCCAGAAATGGTGTCAGCTAGTCGTAGGAACTCAAATTTTCAGTGTTTCCTTCGTTGTCATTCGTACTTTCATCTTAATCTTTTTTGTCCGGACTCATTGCATAATACTACTGTGATATTTTTATTTTAATCGTACAATTATGTAAATGCACAATTATTCATACCTAATATTTTATCTTGTCATCTGGTCTCATTGATCATGTGGATGCAATGCATTTCATTACTCGATTGTTCAAAGATTTAACTTTCTTAAGCGTATGAATTACTAAATTGAAATTAGAATAAGTAGCAATCAGAATGCCAGGGGGTGTAAGGGTAATGTACAAAAATGTTTCATTTTCCTTAAAAGGGTTATAAATTGACCACAAAATATATATGTGTAGAAAGTTAGTGCTTAGAAAGTAACTGTCTTGATCTTTGGTTTGGTAATGTAAATAAATTATTTACACTGTATATATTCAAAGACTACATTAAACAGTTACATGAATGTTATGAATATGATCATAGCGCAGAATGTTTTGCTAAGCTTGCAAATCTAAGCAGCCCCGAATTTCGCTCATTTGTCAATATGTTATTGTTCAAAGGAACCAAATCACTTGAAAACCTTTCCTCGGGATTTACAAAACCAGCATACCTTACCGTGATTATATAACATATGGCTTGTACACTACAACGGTCCAAGATTTCTGTTCGAGATCATTTAACTCATTTTCTTCACAATATAGTGAATGGCGTCATTTATAAACAGCAAAATTATACTATAGATACGATCCTGTTGGTTAGAAGGCTTACAAATATTGTGATGTGCCTGAAAATTTTACATTGAAGCTTTACAGCATTACTGAGAAAAGTCAAGAAAGAATCCTCTGCAAATTAAATTAAAGAACATTAAAAAATAAAGAAAGACCTACGTCATTTATGTGGTAGAAGGCGCCGCGTTCCAAATAAGCACTTTCTGGAGGTACCAGTATGCCTTTCTGACGCATGATAAGTGGTGCTTTCTCTGTTTCTGCTACTGAACTTATCACGGGCACTGCATCAATAATTTTAAGAAAATCTTGATGAAGCTGAAATGAGGCAGTTAAAAAGCTTATCAAGAAGCCCGAGAATTATACTTGTCAAGTTCTTGTACTTCGCAAGCAGTTTCTTGCCTGTCTGTTTATTGCGCTTTGCTGATGCAAAAGTTTCACATCATCGGAAGGTCGCAAGCCCAATGGTGCATACATTGCATAAGGACTGCCTCGGTGCGGCGTTGCCATAAATAATATCCCCATTGTGTTGCGACGTATTTTTGGATCATCCAATAAAATTCGTTTCACTAATAAGCCGCCTGAAATAGACTTCCAGGATCCACATAAAGACACTATAAATAAGTATGATAAATTACCGTCAAAAACAATTAAAATGCTTACCCATACTATGTCAAATGTATAGTGCTTACCCATGCTATGACAAATGAACAGGACAGGTCGGTCACCAACACCAGCAGTTTTAAGTTCCACCGCAAATTTTTGGGCTCTTGTGCTCACCGTTTCAGCAACTCCTACAAAATGCACAAGCGAGGATAGGTAATCGATGGCAAGTATTCGCATTGGAACAGGCACATCTTGCGGAAGCCATGTCTGCAATAAAGTAGCTGCAAACTACGCTTTCAAAAACTACTAATTTACGTAGCTAGAAATTCCCATAAACATTACCCTTGGCCAGCATCGGGTGCGTGATGTCTTTGACGGATTATCTTTTTCTCGCCAGGTCCAAAAAACACTACCGCGGATACCATGGATCAGTACCAAGTCAATTATCGGTGGCTGGTCATCATCTGGACGAAAAAGCTCATAAACATTAGTTTTCAGTGGCTTTCTAGTGCTATCGAAAACACTCAAACCATTATTGCAGATCTGTAAAATCACATTTCGGTAAGAACTTGGCTAAAATCAAACGGTCCTAGTGAAAATTCTACGCGCTGTATTATTCAATTGCATGGATTACTTAATGAAAAATAAATAATGAGGAGATGGCATGGAATGTTTTCAAAATGCAGGAATATATATTTAGGACGTCTAAGCACTCGCTTGATTGTCATATGACAGATCAAACTCTACGACACAAAATGGTCTATTTTCCTACTGCACTCATTTAAGCGTTGATACAGCCATATTAAGCAAGATGAATAAGCTTTCAAATCTACCAAAAGAAAATTTTTCAAAATAAATCAGTTAGATTAGCAACATGAAGTTTGAAAAAAAGATAAATGTAATGCACCTTCTCAGTCATCAACACTTCTTCAAAAATCTGCGATGTAGCCATGGCTGCGAGCATTGAAAGCCATCCTGAACGTTGAATTTCATTTTTTTAAATCAAAAAGTAAGCAACTCGGCTCAATAAGTAAGAGCGATGAAATAAAACCTGAATTTGCAACTGCTGTTGCGCAGTATTCATTCTGCACGACAATGTTTGCCAGTATTTTCAATGCGTTCAAATAAATGCTACGATTTGTCTCTCGATAATGGTTGCAAAGTTGGAGCAGCAGTGTAAGAATGTCTTGACTGATAAGTTCTCTTCCAAATCCAGTCTTAATTGCAAAGTTTCAAAGTCCAGTATAGTAAAAACGCAAGCTGTGAAAATGAATTTCAAACTAGTACTTGTCATTAACATAAATAATTGATACCACGTGATTCCTTTAATTGTGGATTCTACCAAAACTAATAACTAGTCGTAAAATAGAATAAATAGCGAAATTTGCATGGGAAGTGTTTGGAAGCAAATATTGAATAAAACTAAATACTGATAATCATCACTGAAAATAATAAGAAGTACCTCAGTTTTAAGTACAAGCTGGGAAAGAAGACGATTTAAGCGTAGATCTTGAGATCGGCGCCTTTCTAGAAAGTATTTATAAGATAAAGGGTCATCTTCATTATACATATGCGGAATTAACCATTTCACAGTTCCTTCCCATTCATCGTCGATTATAAGCTGCAAATTTCTTGCGTTGAAGGACAATTTTTCTTTTTGAAAATTCCGGCGAGATATTTCACAGCATAATGTTAAGTAATAAAGATTTCTAACCCGTTTTATAGCATCTTCCAACATTCCAACTGACTCAATGGATTTTTTAGCTGATGTCGTTGCGTTTCGCTTACATAAAGAGCTACCACGCAATGCAAGACGAAATAGCGCTTGAGTATTCAGGATGCACAATTTAATGTCCGATTCTGAAATGTATGTGAATTCCTCATTTGCTTTTCAAAGCAGTCCATTACAATGATTGAAAAATGCAACTTGTTCTTTCGAGATATTCCATAGCCTCCTTAGCATTCTTATTTTGGTTGAGCATTGTGATAGCTTGCACAGAATCCCGGATTTTTCCATCTCGACGAAATTTCAATGTAGCAAACAGAGTTCTGAGAAAAAAAGTGCTCGTCATATGCTTAATTTGCATAATTATCCGGACCATTCTCACTTCCTTTCTTTTTTTTCAAACTACATGAAATAAAACGAATCAGAAATATTACCAAAATTCTTATCATAAGAATAAGTTAACATGTGACAAAAAAAAAAACAACACGTCTGTCTTGAAGTGTCGTTTACTAATTTGACTGAAACTTTTTTCTTTAAAATTTAATTCATTGTGGTTTGAATACACAAAGCTGCAGAGTTTGAGTACACAAAGTGTAAAACAACTCACCCGAGTGAAAGTGGAGCGAGAAGGCGCATCACCATTTTCAATTAATTTTGAATGCTGTTAATCTCTTTATCTTAACTCATCAATTTCATGATCTAAAATAATAATGAAAACAGTAAATCAAAGTGAAAAACAGAAAGTTATAACAGAACTTCAGAAAAAAAAAGCCCTACGACTTTCCAGAATCATCCAAAATCTTTCAGATCTTATCAGAAATAGTGGATCTTCCAGCAAACATTTAATGAAAGGTTGTTAAAATCGTGCATAGCTGAAGAGATATTTCATATTTCTAACTATAAAATGGTTATTCCCTGCGCTGAATGATTACACCGCCACGTCGCTCAGCTGCACACTGAACATCAACAGTTCCAATATTTTGTACGTAGTACGTGGCACGTGGTACGCATTACATCGTACGTAATTACCAATCCACAACACCTTACAATCGAATTCATCCATGCAATGACTTGAACAGGAAGAAAAAGTCGGAGAACATTGTGCAAACTATCATCCAACATATAAACACACTATTTTCTCTAACATCAATCTCTCATTTAGTCGTTTGCATTATAGAGCATTATTCTCTCCTCATTTCTCTCGATATACGTATTGTACTCTTTGTAGTATTCGCAGGGACACTATAAGCACTGTTCTGTTTGCGTAATATTACGGAATACAGAAAGATTGAGATCAGGAAGGAAAATGGAAAAAGACAGAGTGTTGAGGAGTATCCACTAGAACTGGTCAGTTATTGGCCTTATAAAACTATTTCTTTGTTATTTGTCCATTTTCTTGACAGCCTATTTTGCTCATTTTCTCAATCTAAAACTATTCCAAATAACTGATTTTTTTCTTTTTGCCTGATCGTATTTTGCTAATATATCAACAATTTCTTATCAAAAGGTGAGTTTTCTGTTCTGTCCGAAACAGAAAACGTGTTATTATTAAATTCCAATAGTTGACTGGAAATTGTTGCATAAATAAATGATTGTAGTTAGCAGATGATTGATACTAATGGAGCTGAAGCAGTAGGAGCTCATGAGCTGTTTTTTTTCTCCCAATAGAAGTGCAGATGTATAAAAAATTGAAATTCAATATTTCTTCATTTCTTACCTATTTAATTTATGTTAAGTGATGGCCAGCAACAACGTAAACTGCTAAATTTTGATGCTGATAATAATATGATTTACACTTATCATTACCGACGGGAGAGTAAAATGTTTGGTAGAATTTTCACCTGTATATCCTAATTAGATCTAACTTACCTGGTATTAAACATTTCTGGAAAATGATTGAAAAGAGAAATATTAGAGATGAAGTTTAAGGTTATCGAACTTACTGAATTGCTCATATACGTCCACCTTCGATTTCTGCAGGTTTAAAAAATCTTAGACATGCATCTATTCTCAGCCACTCCCTTACGGATCATCCCCATCATGGTGCAGTAGGCTCTTCTGGTCGTGTCTATGGTTTTGTGATTTGCTCCGCCTTTAATAGTTGCATTTGCCCACTTCATTGAGGAGCTTCCCTTAGGTAATTCCCTTATTCACCTCTCTATCCATCAATCCACCCGTCTACTATCCCTTGCCTTTCCCGCTTTGTTCCATTTTAATGTAATCCGCGGATCATCGGTGGATATATCACTGGCTAAACTGGTGACATCACTGTGATCATCATCCTTGCTTTCTTCCATCGGTACACTTCCTTAATCATTTTCTGCTTCTGTTCTTATGATGTTTTTTTTTTTTCGATTTTCTATTATACTGTGAATGATTGCTGTTAGTGATAGCTACTGTCTCAGGGGATAATCAATACAAGCCGATCATGGCATCCGATGGGGCTTGTTATCAATAGTTGTCGCCCTCATATGCCAACAACGCATAATTGAAATATAAAGCTTGCATGAGTCCAGGTGAACACTTATCAATATCAATAAAATTTTTTTTTTATTTCAAATTAATAACTAGTAGGTACACACTGCAGTTTGGCTGTACACTTTTCTTTATCGTTCATAATCATTGAGAAACAGCCTGACTAGATAAAATGCAAAATTTTCAAATAATTGATAATTTTCACAAGTTATGAGTTGCAAAATGCACCAAAGATTACGGATCTTATTTCATTAAAACCTCCCATCACTTCCCGTTTCCCATATTTTTTAAAACCGTCATATCATTTCTTGAACTTGATATGTATATATAATGTGTTTTGGAAAATAACAAAAATGCAAATTTAAAGATGAGAACTTCCTTGTCAGTTCATTTTTCAATTCCGTTGGGGAAATCGACACACCCAGTTACTCAGCTATTGCCAACTACCTAATGTTTATTACAAGCTTGTGAACGAAACGATTTAAAGTGCCAAATACTAAGAATGTTTCTGAATGAAGTAATGGGATGTAATGCCATTCTTTTTCCATTCCGTGTGAATATTAACCAGTTTTAAAGATTACTCATGAAAATTTGATAAGAAATTAGAATTGAAGGGTTTTGTGCAGGAATGCAAATATTCCGATGGCAAATTATGTAGTACATGTTAACAGATCTTATGTTCATTCATTCATATATCATTTCACATAGAACAATTTGAGTATTAGTATAAAATATAAGAATGATAACAATTAAATAATATCTGTTATCATTGTACTATAAACTTTTTCAATGAATAATGAATATAATAGATTATATTTTTATAATATTTGTTTAAAAAAAAGACTCAAAACACGATTTTTGGATATGATATGGAAATGTTGCTAGGAAACAAGCATTTTGCATCGAAAATTATATAAAGGTTCTTCAAAAAGGTTTACTTTTCTCATTATTAATCTCATGAAATATCGATTTCATTTTTTCTTTTTCATAAAATGGGAAATTTTT
The DNA here is from genome assembly GCA_916381525.1 of Cercopithifilaria johnstoni. NCBI lineage: Eukaryota > Metazoa > Nematoda > Chromadorea > Rhabditida > Onchocercidae > Cercopithifilaria > Cercopithifilaria johnstoni. The sequence goes on from CAKAEH010000766.1 coordinate 26,645, forward strand.
TATGAAGATGTTATGTTGATCGTTATTTATTCATTGATGATGTAATAGTAGTAGTAGTAGTAGTAGTACTGCTAATAGTAGTAATATTATTACTTATTAATAATAATAATAAGAAATAATAATAATAACGGAAATCGCTTTCCAGAGAAAAATTCGGGAAAATTGTTATTAATGGTTGAAGTTGACAATAAAGATTAATAAAAGCCAAGAAGTGCTTTCTTTAGTGATGTGTCTACTGATGTATATTGTTGAAAAGATCTGCAGTTGGTCCCTTTAACTAGGCCCATTATCTTTTGTAGGACAATTCATTGATTCCCTCAAGCCTCATTAAGCACGTAAATACATCATGCTCTGTATTTCATCGTTGCTTGTTTCACTTGAATGATGATTGCCTTTTAATTTTATTGTGTTATTCAAATCAACATCAATCATTTATCATGACTAACATTTAACAGTAACTTTAATAATAGTTATTATCACTATTGCCATTATCATCCACCATTAACCTAATGTTTAACCTATTTGTAACTAATATATTTTACTTAGATATCAGCTGTAGCAAAACTCCCAATATTAATTACGAATGATATGAAAATTGGTATATACCTTTTACGCAAAGTTTTAACACAAATGCTGAATCAAAACATTCTGAACATTTTTGAAGGATGGGATTTAAAAAACCCTGCATTCAGATTGATACAAAAATTTGATTCCAAAAAAGTGAAGCTTCAAAAATAATATGCTTGACTTGATTATAAGCGTTGGCTTATCTCTTTGACTATTTTTCAACTTTAAAGGAAGAAAATATAACAAAGTCCTCAAGAAGTTTAAATATTTGAATGAATGAAATTGCCTAGTCAGGTTTTATATTATAAACATTTTTTTTTTCAAAACAAATGATCGCAGTGACGTGCTTCAGGACAAGAGGAAAAAATGGCCATTATTGTTTTCAAAACGATTCGAAACTATGAAATAATGCGTGTTTACCTTTTCCTATAAATGTGCTTTTATATTTTATCGTTTCTTTCGAAGTTGGTTTAGAAACAAAGCCTAATTTCATTTCATTGTTCTTCCAAGAATCCGAACACATTGAAATACAAAAGTCAAAAAAAAAACGAGATGAGCGTAAAGGGTATTATTGATTACAAATTTTTGAGTTAATACTACAAAATCCTAGTGAATTGACTTTTACACTTGAATCGATACCGCTTTGTTTTTCTTGTCGTATTTATTACAAATAATGCAACAGTTTATTAATGAAGTCTCATCTACTTCCCTAAATTCATTTCGCCAGAACCTTTAAACGAATAAATCACTGAAGTTCATCTTTTTGCTTAAGGTATCATCATTTATAATTCTCTTAGTTCAGTAAATCTCTTGAACTAATGCGGTGATGCAACAGATTAGAAAATTTCTATGACCTAAGATTAACTGGTTATTTTTAAAATTCAAGAATTTTGCTTGAGCGGACACGATACGAAAAGTGGAAAAAAGATTGACTGAAATTTTTTTTTCAAAATATCAAATCAAAATTTTAGCTGCTATGATTTGATATTTGATTGGCTCATAAATTGATGCGAATAACGAGCGCAGATATTTTGTCTATATGCAAGATGTAATAGAAGAATTCAAGTTTATTTTATGTAATAAATTGTAGAAAAATAATTGACTGACCCTAAATTAATTTTGAAACGAACCTCTTAAACACCAATTATAAAATTATTATATAAAATAAACTTGAATTCTTATATTATATCTTGCATATAAACTAAATATCTGCGCTCGTTATTCGCATCAATTTATGAGCAAATCAAATTAACAACTTTAGAAAGTGGAAAAAACTTTTCAATCTACAATCACTAAATTATATTGCATTCTGCGCATTTTGATTAATAACAACTATAATCGTTTCTAATATTGTTTATATTAAAAAAATTGCTTTAAGTTATGAGTTATATCCATTTTAAATTGTTATACCCATCTTAGATCCAATTTTGCATTTCTAATTTACTTATACATATAGAGTAGAAAAACATAAATTGTAGCCAACAGCTTCGAATTAGCGTATCAGTTAGAATAGAGGATATCATTCCTCATGTTTTCATATAATCAAATTTATCTTGCTTCCGTATACAGCAAATGGATTGAGTAATTTCTAGAATTTGAATGTCTTCTTTATGGAGAAATAATTTGAGCAATCTCAATTTTAGGGCCAATAATTTGGTTCATTGTACAAATAACAACGTCTATAACAATTGTTGCCATATCGCTTGGTTATTTTGATTTCAGGTATTTTAATTCTGTTCAATTTATTAGAAATCTGATCAAAAATTGAAATGCTCAAATAAAATGGAAAAGATGCATGGATTTGAGAGCTCAAAGAAAGAAATGGCTTAAATTGGGAAGAAAATCTATCTATATTATCATAAATTGATTTTAAATTATACTTTTTCAAATCATTTAAAAATTTATATATCAAATATTTTCAGTTCATCTGGGAAACATTGCTACAGTTGTATGTCAGAAGCATTCCAAAAGCATTGGTCATTTCTTAGCCAGGTAGCTTTGTTTTTGCTTATGAAATTTCATTATTTTTTTTTCTTTATTCTAATAATTTGAGACTAGAAACAATCCTATTTTTCAATGATTTGTTTTAAGTTTTGACTATTATAATTTTCACTTTTCTTAAGCCTTCTTTCCTTTAAAACAAAGAAATTTATTAATACTATTAAGAGGGAAATGTTTATGTATATGGGCAACATTACTACCATTTCAATTTAACACAAATTACATAAATCTTAACACTTTCAATTAGCTCAACTGTACTTGTGGATTTCTGAATTTTAATACAATTTGATGAACAGAACTACCTGACTAATATCATATGCTTTCAAAGGGCAATTTTTAGAGATTTTTTGAAATGAGTTAAATTGACGTAAGAGTTTGAATCTGGCAACGGTGTCATTAACAAACTTATGATTTTTCTACAAATTAAAAAAAATTGCACTAGAGTTGATTTGTTACATTTTTAATTAAATTTTTCACATCCATCATTTCACTTTCATAATGAGGTCAAAAGTCAACAATACTTCGCATAACATTGCAATGAAATGCTCTTCTCACATTGAAGCAAATTTTGAATTAATTTAGCATTAGAAATAAAAAAAATCTTCAAAATATTCTACAGTGAGCAATAAATGAATAAATTGAAAATATTCAACTGTATTTTTCTGATTGAAAAAAATTGCGTACAAGAAGAATCGAATTTAAAATGGCATGTATATAGGGATGAAGAGAAATGATGAGAATTATTTGATGTTAAATTATGTGGTTGGTCAGATTTGTTCTTCATGCCAAAATATTTTGCAGAGGAGCTTTCAGTAAGCAAAAGAAGAGGCATATATGTATTTTGATCAATTCATAAAGTGAGCAAATGTTCACCTGAATAGGGGATGAAGAGGAGAGATACAGAGATTTAGTTACTCATCAATGAGGAATTTTTGGACATCCATTCAACATTCAACATACAATTTTGGTGTTCCGAAGGCTAGCATCTTAAATCAATTTAAGCCTAATACTAACACTGCTAAATCTCATTATTATCCCATTCTATTCATATAAAAATCAGTGTTAAGTATGTTTAAATTTCAAAAAATTAAGGAAGTTGTTGATCTAGGAAAATTCGATTTTCATTTTTTTTTAAAAATTTCGAATTTCATTTTAACAATTTTTAAAAATTGATGTAAATAAGGCTGTTTCTTACATTTTTACTTGATTTGTTGATGGGAAGAAGATTGATTAAACAGACATTCGACAAAAGGAATTTTTATCGTAGAAATTATTGGGAAAGTAAATTGTCCCCAAAATGGACAATACTATTTGATTAGAATCGGAAGAAAGTCTATTTTTTGTGTAATTTCTGTTAGTTATTTAGAAACTTTAAAAATGTGCATATTTTTGTTAAAAATTAATAGAACTTTTTTGAAATTATAGAATTTGAGTGCAAAATTATCAAAAAAAAGGCTGGAAAGAAATGGAAGAATCTGTAACTAAAATTATGAACGTAGTTTAGAGGAAAAAATATTCTAAGAAACTATATCATATTGACTTCCTTATTAATCATATCCAAAATAAAGTATAATTTTATACACTGGTGGTGGTGGTAGTAAGCAAATGTATGCGAAGAAATTTTCATTTACACCTATGAAAATATAAATCAATTTAGCCACCATATAATATTTTTTTATCTTTTCGTGTTTTGTAAAATATTTGCCTAACCCTACTATGTATGAATTTTTCTGAATTTTCATCTCACTTATATCGGGAATGAATTTTGTTTGTACCCTTAGTATCATATTTATTCATATTGTCTACATAAAAGTCTATCATTATGACTGCCATTATTGCCACACTTCTAATACTTCAACTTCGATCATTACATTACTATTTAAATCATTTTTAGCCATTATGAATTTTATTTGATTTCAATTAAGATCACTTTTGTTAATGATGGCAATTTATCTGACTGGCTTATTCATCTCAGTTCCTATTAAAAAAAGAATAATAAAAGAAAGGAATGGAGTTCAATACATACATACATATCGAAATGCACAAAATAATCTTTTTATTAAATTAAAATTAACATTGCTGATAATAGATTAAACATACATTTATCACCGTATGAATTTTTCGCCAACAAATATCATTAACCAACTGATTATCAAAACATAAATATCATCATGTGTGATTGACATAAACCCATTCTCAATCTTCGCAACATTTGGCTGAACTGGAGATGGCCATCATCATAATTGTTCATTTATTCCAGCAATGGATTCATGGAAGAGATTATTTATATCAAAGCTGCAAAACATTTAGCATCAAATGAGTACTTTCTAAAAATTTTTTTCTCTGTTTCGTCTCTTTTTTCACTTTTATCATAGGATTCAATGTGAGATAATTTTCGTGAACAAATGATCAAAAAATATTCGTTACTTTAAAATATCGTCAAGTTTTTTAAAAGCTTAAAGTTTTACACAAAATGGAAGGAATGAATGAAGGCAGATTTAAAAAAACAAAAAGAAAAAAGAAATGCTTAAAAAACAATATCGCATTACAAATCGGGAAGTACGTTTAGGCTATAAGGAATAGTAACAATAGTGTTGCTGCGTTCCCATTTCCTGCTGATTGCGGAATACAACGGATGAATAAGAAGGTACGAGAGAAGAAAATTGATCATCACATTGCTGTTTGCATAATTTTGTGCGAAAAGTCATGAATTTTTAATCATAGAGTGGTAATAGGTGAAAGAGAAGGTATGATGGAAATTCGAAATGAAATTACAATTCAGAGGGAAAAAGGAAAAAAATTGTTATTCATTTTTTTTAATTTATTATTGTTCATTAAAAGATCCATTAATAATAAGGCATGCAGAAGACATGACGAGGGATAAGAAGAAGATGGGAATGATTTTAAAATTTTATGGCTCATCTTCAATGATTGGATTGAAAAACCAATCATATAAATATAGGAAATTATATAAATTAATTAAACTTCTACTATTCTATGCAATGCATGTAAATTTAAACATTTCTTTTGAAGATACTTCAATATTTTGAGTTTATTGCAAAATTTTCATCTGTTTTATTTCTCTGTATAACTGGGACAACAATGCTCATCAACAAAAACTTTAATTGGATAGATTATTTCCTGATAGGACAAATATGGCACATAAGATTGGAAGCTATTATCATTATTGATCACATTATTAATTTGCTTATTAATTGACGGAAACAGACTTAGAAATGTCGAATGATTTGTAATTTTATATATTTGAAATTTTTGTTTTATGGCTATTTTTAAAGTCTTAATGGAAAAGCGAAAAATTGAAGCAAAAACGAGAAATTTTTGAAAATATATTACTTTAATTTACAAAACGACTGTATTTGTCGCTCAAAGATTTATGAAATAACATCTTTTCCTTTGCTGCAAGATACAGGCAATATTGCTATATTGCATTATTGAATTTTTCAGCGTATTAAATTATAAATTGTTATTTTGTCAGTTTATTCCAAGCTTTATAAAAATTGATACTTTGATACATCTTTTGTATAAAGAGCGCAATATTTATGGTAATATTAAAATTTCCCAAAAATTCCCCCAATACCTTATTGTATGTCAAGATGGAATCAATAATTGAAAGTTAGAGGCATATATGCTTCAACATTTTCAGAATGCCGAAAAAATATCGCCATATTGCGGTAGAATTTAAAATTAGATGATATTAATTAGCAACTTCGTTGATAAGATTGCAATTGCAGTTGAACCTAAATTGGGAAAATCTTATTGCCTTAAATGACATAATATTATATCCAAAAAAAACTTATTTTTTGTGAAAATTCAGTAAGTTTATTGAATTTTAATGTTAAGATTTACTTTATGCCAATGAATTTCACCGATTATTGCTACGATATGCCATCTAAAGTACCTATCGGTGTGACAACTTGCAGCCATTCCCTATGTATTACCGTCATCGAACCTCGTATTTTAGCAGGTTTGATTTTTATTTTTTGCCTGATTATAAAATATTCCTTTGAAATTTATTCAGAAAGAATGCAATTATCAATGCAATTATGGTTTGCTATATTTAAGAAATTTTAGGACATCACATTGGAAATAATGTTATTCGTGGATGCTTTTCTTCTGTGTTTAAATATGGTCCCACACCATCCACTGATAGCTTTTCTGCTTCAGGTAATTCGATTTTTCTTCCTATGCATGTTATTTATTCAAATCACGAGAAGAAAATTTATTTAATTAAATTTTTAGAAATAAATTATTTTGCTGATTTATGCAAAAAAGCTTCATGTTTTCAATTTCAATTCCTGAAATTAAGTTATAATTTCTTAATGAATCAATAATAATGTCTGCTTAGGAGATTTAGAATTTCAATTTTGAGTAATCCTTAAATTATTTCCATTTGGTCACTTGCATTGTGAAGTGTTTTAAGTTCATTTTATTTATTCCAAATTGATGTAATACGCTTGAGGAAGAAGGCCCTCCTCGTATTCATAAGTGTCTTATCTTTTTATTGCTTCCTATTAAGATGAATTCATTTTTAATGAGGGAAATTTTCATAGCATTTCCTTGCAAAAGAAATAAACCGATGTACTTTATTAAATTTGGAATAGAGGAAGAGGTCTTCGTTTTTTATTTCTTATTATTCTATTCTTTGATTGTTTCAGATACCTCGTGTAGCAGAATGCCTGCGTATAAACTATTACCGCCACATTTAGCAAGACGCGCTTCGAATCGTACCATTGAATTATGCTGGTGTTTTGGACAACTATGCAACGATTATCCATTAGCTGAATCTGCCGGATTTACAAAACAGCCATCGCTGTCTTCATCCATCTTTATCTTAGTATTTGTCGTACTAATTTTTGCTGGAAATTATTGATATGACTATTTTTTTACTGGTAGCAATAGATAAAAAAATGCTTCAAAAAATCGAAGTAAATCAGTTTGCCAAATTGATCGTTAATCAGACCATATAATTTGATATAACCGATTTTTCATTTTTAAATTTTTATTTGAAAATTTAAAGTATTTTTACCTCTTATCTGTTACTTTATATGGTCTTTAAAAAAAGGAAAAGGAAACTGGTTGTTTGTCCTATTTTGTATTCATTCCTCCTGTGCTTCATTTCCATCATCACATGGATATTGTCCAAGTCAGGAATTAAGTGCCTTTTTCTTGACTTGCGTGCAACTTCTGTTCTTTAGCTAGAGATGAATTTCAAATCCTTTTTGGCTTTGGATCATTAATGAAGGATAAATGAGCTCGTCCAACTTCTTGCTGGTTTGTATTTGGGATATGTAAAACTAACATATTTATTACTGCTTTTCTTTTCGTTAATTTTAATTAAAAAAGAGTAACTTGCGAGTACTCTGATACTCTGATCAGTACTACCATTTGTGTCTGTTCTACAAAAGATGCAGTAACTTCTGACCATTATAAAGTGAATGAAAGTTGGCGATTTTTGCATATCATCCTTCAGGCAATATTTTGAATTTGAGTAATTTATTTCCGATAAATGCGTAAGAAAGCAAGATTGCTTCCATATAAGCCGAAGTTATGCTAATTAAAATCCGAGAAATTTAGCATTAGCGGAAGTATACAAAAATTCAAGCAGTGAGTTTAATCAGGAATGATTTCGGAAAATGCTAACAAGTAGAAACTGCCATCAAATATTTTCTATTTGAATTTTAATTGGAAGTTTAAAAGATATTTCAATTACTGAATAAATAATAAGCATTTGGCAGAACTATTTGAACTACCAGAGTGATGCAAGAATGTATGATACAATGAATATAATAAAATCCGGAGAAAGCATTGCTGTAAAATTTATTAAAAAACTGTAAAAACAAGTTCTATTTAAACTTCCTACGTTCATTTTACTATGAAGCGAAAATGAAACTAACAGTCAATTTTCGCATTTTATGAAAAAATTTTGATCTTTTTGTAATGGTAATCTCATCTTTTAGATTGAGTACGAAAATACTTAATTGACGCTGTTTTCTTCCCAATCAGTTTCACTTTGTGTAAGTCAAGCAAATAATAACTATGGTCAAAAAAAAATTTGTTTTTAACCAATTGGATAGCTGGAATAACAAAAATAAAAAACAATGGAGATTAAGAAAATAATGACAGCGGAAGAGATAAGGAACATTTTTCCGCACGCTGAAGCAACAATTAATAAGTGAAGACCATTTCATTGATCCTATTTTCAATCTCGGAAATTTCACCATTTCAGTATTGTACTAAATTAAGAATCACAATTAAATTAACTTTGATATGATCTATTATCGGTTAGAAAAAAATTTTCGGCGCAGCTTCAGCGAAGCATAAATACGCGCTGCTTATGCATTGTCTATGCATCTCAAATCCAAAATGTTTCGCTTTCATTTGCGACAATCTCAGTCTCTAAATGAATTTTTATATGAGATATTATTCTATTGGGAAGTAAAAAAGTAATCGATAAGGTGATTTTTTATCATATATATATATTTTTTTTGTTTTGTTTTCAGTAGTTGGTAAAATTTCTTCCTCCACCCGTTTATTAATTTATTTAAATGTTGATTGAAATTCGCCAATTTTTTTCTGTCATAATCAAACAGATCAAATTTTTAATTAATCTATAGAATTATAACACTTAAAGTCACCCTAATGTAGATTTCTTTTTGCTTAAAGCATAATTGGAATAGACTGAATTAGAATTATAATTATGCAAACAACATTTTCACTGCCCAAATTAACAGAAAGGATAAAATGATACTGATTGTTTCATCATGAAATTAAATATATCGGTTCACTCAAGATATGATAAATCTTTCAACAATTAAAACTTCATCAAATTATTATAGAAAGAAAACATTAAAAATAAGAGTGACGAGTTAAAATTCTACATCACTTTCAGAAAGTAATTGCAATGTTGAAAGCGTTACAATCGTCGTAGCTTGCTTGAATCCAGGCCTTGAATTTTAGAACGTTGATATTTTTCATAGAGTGCATCGTTTGGATGATATGGTCCCATACGAAATTCTCCATTCCATTTAAATAAAGTGCGTGTGTACCTGAAATTGGCTTATGTTTTCTTTTATCTTCGAAAATTTTTACTATCAAAAAAAAAATGATATGCTATTCAAATACTGCACTTTCAATTTGGACCTCAGTGTTCTTTAATCTTGGAAATAACATATTCTCTTTGAGTTAAACTATCGAATAGAGAATTTCTACATTTTCTTATTTCGCTTGTATTTTAATTGATCCCACAATACAATATTCCAACCATTTGTTTTTCTCATCCCATTTAAATCTTTGTTTTGAAAATTATCTGAAATTGGCTTTAGAGATGTAAAATCTCAATTTTTTACAGACTGAATTCAAAAAGCAACATTTGAAAAGAAAAGTGAATGTTTCAAATCTAAGCCGCTTATTCTAAATTTATGATACTTACCAGTCAGGCCATTCATGCGGTGCGTATCGTCCAACCGTACCGGTTATAATCTTTGTCTTTGGATGCACTCTTGCATATTGCTTTAGTGATTCATTATAACTGTATGTTTGTCGTTTTGAACGGAACGCTGCACCGCGGGATACTGTATCGATTAAACATATGTTACCTGGAATATAATGCAAAATGTGTGTCAGGCAAGGACAACGTGATTCCTTTATTGATGATTGCATAGAACATGTTTTAATTTGGTTGAAATTGCAAATCTTAACAGAATAATTTTAAAACTGGAAGATCAGGAAGACCGGTTTCCTATTTATCGAGAGCAGAGAAACCAGGATTGAATAATTTCTTATTGACGTCGGGCTACATGTGTTGCATGCATGAATGTATGAGTATGTACGCATATACATGCATGTATATTTATGCGTGTTTGTGTGTGTGTGTGTGTTTGGAATAATTGCAATGATATGATGAAATAGTGTTGAATTGATGCACGCGTTCTTGGAACATATTGGATTAAAAGTCAGATGTCATTGTTTTCATTATTTGGGGCGGTAATTCGTTAAATGAAATTAGTCGTTCACAAGTGAAAGGAATTCATATTTGGCATTATCATCGATTACATAGATAAAACCACATCCTATCTTGTAAATTTCTGGCATTTTACCCTTTTTAAAGTGTGAAAAGTTGAAAAAATTTCCCGACATCCGAAGGTACTTCAATGTCACAAAAAAAGTTTTGACGGTGAAGTTATAAAAGGTATAATTATATTGTGTTAGTTTTTAGAATTTGAACCATTTAATTTTTGGATAAAATTTTTCTAACAAGTATTGTTGCTTTACGAACAATATTGCTTAAAAAGTTTCTAAGCAAGTTTTGGATAGTGAAAATTTGGATTAAATACCGGTAAAGATTTAGGAACAGTACCGCCATGAAGTAAGCATTCTACAACAAAAGGAATTTAAGCAATTGAAAAAGTATGCGAGAATTCAAGTACAGCAGATAAATTCAAATGTTGTAAGATAAATCTCGACAACTATGCTGGAGTTTGATATGCTGCAAAATTGTTAAAATACTAATATTTACATGATAAGAATTGAGAAATTTTATTGAAACAATAAGTAAAACATAAATAAAAGTAATGCTGTCATGAAAGAGAAGTCACATGTTGAATCTTTATCAAGTAGAGAAAATTTCTTCTTAATTTTCCTACAATTAAATACAAAATATAAGGGAAAACAAAGAAACTGGCTCATCATGTATACATTAAAGTAAAAATTCCAGGAAAAAGATTGCTCATCTAAAATGTTAAATAATTATGCATTTAGAAACTATTAATTTATTTAGTTATTTTAAAATAATTACTTTTACTAAATCTATTTATATTAAAGTTGCTGGTTTCTTTAAAAGATCATGAAAGCATTTTGGAATTTTTTTTTTAAAAGAAGTAATTGCTGCGGCAGGGTTTTATTTTTCATAAAAAAGAAAGACTCACCTAAAATAAGAATAAGAGTGGTGATACGCAATCGTTTCGAAGGCATATCTATCGACGATCTGTTGATGTCCGCAGGTTAAGAGGGTTTTCAGTGGGTTTTCTTCCTTCTCTTCACAATTCAATTCTTTTCCGGTTGTAATTTCTGTGTCAAAGTTAATTTGCTACTCTTTCAACGCCCTTTTTTTCTTAAAGATTATATGAATGGTACAAACCACTGCTTCTGATGTTCACGAACGCTCGATAATGAACGAGTAAGACAGCAAGTGGACAGTTGAATGGGCGACTTGTAAATAAGCAATTTAAGTTCCCTGTTAAAGTTGCAAAATTTAGATTATAGAAAGGACTAAACCCCATGCATACAATTCAAAATTTCCTTGAAGAAAAAAGTGTTTTAATCTATCGAAGCTTTTTATACATTGTTAATTGAGCTGATTGTCGGTGGACATCTAAGGTAACGATTTATTTAAATTTATTACGAGGCAAAATATAACATTTCATCAAATTTTATGAATTTCTCAAATTAAACAAATTTATCCACACATAAGATTTGCTTGTACCGAATGCAGAGATATTTCCCATTCCCGAGAAAATCAAATTCTGAAAAGGCCTAATTTACCGAAGCTTTGAGAAAAATTCAATTCCTTATGCAGAAAAAGTTGCAAAATAATCTCCTAAATTATTGTTTCAACATTTTTGGTTATTATGCGAGAGACTATTTGCCATCATAACAAAGATAAAAGAAATTAGAGGTTAGATTCAATTAATTAAAATTGGCAATTTCCTGGACTTTCTAATTGATGAGCAAAAGTTGCGATTTTTTCTCTTTAATTGATCCAAAATGGATAGTCTTCTAAAATTAATGAATGTCAGACAAAGACGACTTTGTAGTTTTGAGAAATGGCTAAATTAATGGTTCTACTCCTCTTTGTTATCCCTCCGCAGGACGTACAAAAGAAAATCACTTCCCTACAGCTATGTGAGTTGAGTGTACTGGCCATCCACTCGTGTTTTTTTTAATTAATTAATTCTTCGGAACTATTCCCTAAACTTTAGTGTCACACTTGTTTCCATTCATATTTTGCATTTTACCGTCAACGTTGCATTCATTTCATTCATTCATTACTTGCTATAGCAACAGTTTTCGTTGTTATTTCTATTTAAAAATATTTTCGGAACGGATTTTATTTTACCAAAAATGGCTTAAATTCTATTTCATAAAAAATTATCATTAATTTAAATGTTAATAATTTTTCAACGTATCAAAAGCTAATTAATTAAAAGTGACTTAAATATTAAGCCAAATAGGGATTTTAAAATCATAAAATACTAATATAATGGTTTAAAATAGAAGTTTAAAATGTTAGTTAATCCGTGTTAAAAACAAAAATTGAAATCAATACCATTAAATTTAAAGGTAGATGAAAATTAAAAGAAATTTGAATGTAAAAGTTGTTTTTAATAAAATTAGGACGAATTTTATTTGAGCAAATATTTCAACAAAAAGGGATAACATATCTGTCAGAATCAAAAATACAAAAGACAATAAAAACGGATGACAATAAGTAATTTGATTATGAGAAACAATAAAAAATTTTTTTAAACCTGACATTTTAAGTCATCTTTTTGCTTCTGAACTGCTGGATGACTTCCATCACTGATATGCCACCCCCTCCCCCCCGCACTCAATCCCAAAAAAGTGCAATGATTTATGCAAATGATACTATCTCCTACATACAAATGTTGCCATTTTGGTGCATTCCTTTATCTCACAAAGCTTTTTTTCATCGCACAAATATTTGGCGTAGCGTGCCGTCGAAAGATGCCACTGCTGCATTTGTAGCTTTTGTAGCAGAAATTCTCTTAATTCAATGTTTCATGCGCAAATTATGTTAGCTAATGGATGTGCGTGTTATTCATTTCATTGTATCTTTTAATCTTATCGATTTAGCGCTTTTAATTAAGCGCTAAATTAAACTCAAAGTTTGTTCAGTATTTTCAAAAATTAAACATTGTTTTTCAAATCATTCAGTCATTGAATAATTAGGACGATTGATTACCTTGTTTTTGAATATATCTGTTATCCAGCTTTTTTCGTTGATTAATTACCAATTTTTGCTGCTTTAAAAAAAAATGAAAATATTAAGCAAGTTTTTATACAAAGATATTTTATAAATTCAAAATTAGTAAAAAAATAGTTTCTGAATAGAAATGTGGGTCTGGATGATTTTTTATTTAACATTACTTATTATCATGGAAGAAAGAAGTTTCTCCATTTTAGAAAGTAATTACAGTTGATTTATTTTCCTCAAGTATGATATCGGCGTATTTTGCAAGTTCTTGGATTTCCCTATACCTTTTATTTTATTTTTTAATTCCAGAACTATCATAATTCAACTATTAGAAAGTTTAGATGAAAAGATTTAACAGGCTCGTTTGTCTTCTTACCGTTTGCGCTGCTTTTCTAATAATATTAGTAAACTGCAACTGGACTCCATGCTCTTATCTAGCGGAGACCACTGTAGTAGATTGTTCTGGACAGCGTTTTAATGTAAGTCTCCTTTGCGCTTTCTTCTATCTCAAAATATCCCATTGCATTATTTTAAAAACTTTGGAAAAAAACATATAAATTTGAATTATAAAAGCTATTTGATACAAACCACTTATTTTAGAGAATTGCTCAAATTGCTCGATTGAAAGCACCCATATCCGAATTTTATCCAAGCACAATTGGAGGTCAAATACACCTGCTGAATTTGAGTGGGAACGCTTTTCAATCAATCAATTCCAGTTCTTTCTCATCACTGCGGCATCCAGAAACTCTTGAAATACTGTAAATTCCAAATTTTGATAATTAGAATACTCGATTTAGTTTAGCATTCTTAAATGCTTCATGAAAAGTCAATTTTTTTAGGGACATATCTCACAATGCGCTGATGTTCATATCTCCCGGTGCCTTCAGAACTTTATCAAATCTTAAAATTCTGTAAGTATTTTTGTGAATCAAATTTCAGAATGATAATTGTACAGTTTACTATTTTGTTATAACTTCATAAGTATTTTGAAATGTCATTTAAATTTTTTCAATAAGTGTGTAGATTATCGCTTTTAAGAAATATGGATTTATGCATAATTCCTATAATATGTCAAATAACTCTGATAAGGGACAGCGCAGTGTCAAATATCTACAAGTTTCATTTTTTTTTGTACGTTATATTTATAGAGCTGGACAATTTATATTTCGAGTTACGAGTAGGACATTTAGGCTCAGAGAGACTACCATTAAAATAAAAAAAAAAAAAACTGAATTCTGTAGAAGATCTTCAAATTATCATTATTTATCATAATTGATATCTTTCTTCTCTTTGGAAAAAAATACAAATATCTGGAAAAAAAGGAACGAGAAAGTCTTTAACATAAAAGAAGTTAACCATTTCAGTTTAGTAAACGATAATCAATTGCACGCACTGGATCGTTTATCATTTGTTGAATTGGAATCCTTGGAGGAGTTAAATTTAGACTCAAATCCGCTATCCTCATTTCCGGATGGAACTTTTGCATCACTTGGCAAGCTTCGTAGAATAAGTATTATGTCAAATCAGCTATCATGTGACTGTCAAATAGCTCACTTACTTCGTTTTATTAAGGTTAAGCAAAAGATTTCTTTTCTCATTCACTTTGTTGAAAACCTAAAGAAAATTGCTTGCTTATAACATTAAACTGTCTGAAATGATTTTTTTGACTTCCACGCGGACCATTTGCAAAAACAAATACTGGCTAAGTTTCAGGATCAGCAAGTGCAAGTTTCAGATCGGACAGTTTGCATATTTCCTCATTCACTTCGAGGAATAGAGGTTGCAAGACTGAGTGTAAAGGCATTGAAAAGAAGTTGTGGAAAAGGTGAATTTGTGAATAAAATATTTTAAATTAAAAAAAAATAAAAAGGTGTATTCATGGAAGGGAAGAAATATTTTAGGCGACTTTAATCCGGCTGTGTTCGATTTGGAGCCTACTTCACGATCATTGGTAGTATATCCGGGTGATGAGAAGAATATCACATGCAAAGTGTCGAAATCCAACAATGTACAAATGGAATGGCTGAAAAATAACGTTCCTTTGGCTGATTCTTCACGATTATTTACCACATACTACAATGATAGTGAATTTCTGTATGTAATTTTATACCAACACATGCGAAATTTCATGTGATTGTAGTTTTAGAGAATTAAAAATATTTCTAATGCCAGTTAATGAAATGGAATCCCTCTTTCCTCTCTTGCTTAATTATTCGCCATTCTCCTTTGGTTACATTGCTAATTCTGCCATTCTATTCTATTTCCACTATTGTTTTTTAAAACATCATTTTGTTTACTCATCCAAATAACATTGAAAAGAATTCCAAGAGAAAATTTCTATATAAACTTTTTTTTTGCTTTTGCCAAAGCAGACTTATTCTAAAACTTCAGATACTTGAAACTCTCTTTGAATCCAGTGATTTGGGAAGACGAAGGTGATTGGACATGCTATGTGGAACAGGACCGATCGGTGTTAAGGAATACAGTACATATGACACCAGTGCTGGTGAATACGCTTTATTGTGTACAGGTATTTTACCAGTTTTGAATAATTAAAAAGGTTTTCAAAACTTTCAAACTTTTAAACATTCCAGTCTTCAGGAATGGCATGCGGATGAAAAAGGTGAAATAATTTGGGCAGTTTCTAAGCAAGGATTAGTTACGGCCAAATGTCCCAATGGTCCTGCGAACGCCAGAGCATATCGACGATGTAAATATGGAAAATGGGAAATACCAGACACAAGTCGATGTGCTTATACTTCCCCGCTAATTAAACATTTCCTAACACTGTTGCAACATAAACAAACATCTCAGGTATGTTTAGTTTTTGTTAAACTTGTAACTGTTCGATAATAATGTGAAGAAAATACGTTACAAAATAATAAAACTTCAGCAAGCAATCAAAAAAACCTCAAAGAGTTTATTTTAAACATTCTGCAGGAGAATGCAGAATTGCTATTTTTTCCAGTACGTGGACGAATTATTTCGAATAAAGAGGCGGCCAATCGAAATGTCCGCCTATGAAACTCGTCTCGTTGGCTGGCTTATAGGTAATGCAACTGGTTTATCTAGTCGACAAATGCTAGCTGCATTGAATTTCGTTTTACAATCGGAATTTGTCCGCACTGAACTTAACGGTAATAATTGCTATTTTGCTGTATAATTAATTTGCAGAATTTTTCATTTGAATAAAAAAAATCCTAGAAAGCGATAGCAGCACTTCAAACCAGGAATTTACAAAATGTTTATAAAAGTCTCTTTTTCTCCTCTCTTCTTTTTTCTTTTAAATTTTGGGAACATTAACTTGTTTTTTTTAGAATAGGAATTTGGTATTTCAACATTTTCAAAAAAAAAATTGACTTTTAGGAGTTACTCGCATCAGTTCATTCATATTTCTCAACTTATATTATATTTGTTCTTCACATACATGATACTATTACCGCTTCTTAAAAGCCCCTATTTCAGTTCCCGATATATTTCTTCTAAAATTAATGCCGAAAAATCCTATACTGAAATCCTACACGCCCTGTAATATTTTGAAACCATCAGACAATACAAATGTAACGATAAAAATTCAAAGTGTGAAGTGGAAATGACATATGCAATGCATTCATTACTAAACTGCACTACACGATAACGGCTCTTTAGCAATGTTATCGTTAGGAAAAAAAAACTATTTACTAAGATGGTGAATGAAAATAGCTCTCTTTCACCTGTTTCCTGCAAGTCGAAATTGGCTGTCTTTCACCTCCTCATTGTTGAAAGCTCAGATCGTTTACAATATTAAATTATTGGAAACACGCAAAAAAATTTAGCCCGTAATCTTTCCTTTTCGAAAGACTTGTATATATTATCATGTCATTAGTGCCAATTTTTAGCAATAATTAAGGTAGATGGGTCATTTTTTAGAAGTAATTCTTAGTTATCAAGCTCATTAATAACTACAACATTTTGATGCAAATTACTGCATTTATGCTGATTGTCACGAATGCAGCAAGAAATGATTGGAAGTTTGATTTCATCATCGTCCAAAATCGACATTGGGATTTTTTCAAGATTTATAATTATTAGTAATAAAGTTAAAGAAAACACTAGGCGACAATACAATTCCATCAAAAATAGTTTTTAGTAAAAACTTTGCAAATCATGAAACGAACTATTGTAGGAGCAGAAAAACTAGTATTGCATAATTTCTACGTGGTGTGCATGGCATGCAAAAATTCTGATACGTCTATAATAAGGCCAAATTTCAACAATTTGGATAAAATTTGTTGAGGAAGAATCTTTCAGTGTCACAAAAACATTAGTTAAGGTAAACTGATGCGTCAGTACCTACAGCAACTACTCCTCGGTGACCAAATTATCCAGGAGGATAATTTAGCAATATGTCAACATCTATTCGCTAAAGGTTACAATGGTACAGCGGCTGAAATTATGAAGGGTGGTTTCTTAGCCTTATATGATGGTTCGAAATTTTCATGTCGAGAACAACAGTTCGTTGAACTGCTACCAAAAACAGGTTAAGATTATTGTTTTACTCAATTTCGATTCAGATTTTCAGTAAAGTTTGGGTTTAGATTTGGACTCGACTTAGAATTTAAATTGTTAATTTATTTATAGGTGGGACATCAGTTCGCATTCCTCACCCAACAATTGATCAATTTCCATCACTGAGCATTGTTCGAGTATTATGGTTATCTAATTCGAAAATTTTTAAAAGTAGACATACCTTAGATGGAAGATGGACTGTTATAAGTGAAGTGTATGGTGTTTCCATCAAACATATTCCTCTCAAGTCATCAAAATCAGGCAGTATTCCTAAAGAGGTTGCATAAATTTTATCAAAAAATTTAGTCCGATTTAGATTCGTTATAATTCATATTTTTTGTTTGCATGAATCTTGATATTTGTATTTTTAGATGTCCGGGGTCGGAAATAATGATGATTTTTATGGATTTTTAATTAGTTATCATATTAATAAGACAATGGATCAGGATCAGGTATATTTGTTCTTCCAATAAACAATTAAAAATATTCGTGAAATACTACGAAAATATTAAAAGATATCAGTAATGTAATGTCATTTTGGGTGATTAAGCTTTATCGCAGGACAACATTATTGAAGTTCAGGCTTGACAGAAAATTTTGACATGGTGGTATTAAATGAAATATACATGGATGAGGCAGGTGCAAATGTTGAGGAAACAATATCAGGAACAGTACAAATAAATTGGAAGATTGACACTATCTTCCGATTGACTGACTGATCCAGTATTTTTCTTGCTATTTCTTGAGTGCTGTTTTAGTTCACATCATAAGCTTATCATGGAACAATGAAATGCAGAAGGTCCTAGTTGTGACTGTCTGCAAAATGAATTGTAGTTCGTGCCTAACTAACTGTAAGGGCGACTAACTATAACAACAAACTGTTCTCGAATTTACTTTGAACTGTGATAACTGTAGTATTATAATATTGTATTTCAGATCCAACTAGGTGTATGGGATGATGAAGAGGGATGGAAACTAATCGAAGAGACGAATTGTTTGTTGCGAAGAGTGGGACCAAATAATATTCTTTTTGCTTGTTCCCGAGTGTTTTTTACCAAGAATGTAAACGAAAATATCAAATATTTTGCAGCAATGCAGAATACATCTTGTTGTGAAGAATTGTAAGTATCATTGATATTTGTTATAGAAAGCTTCTTTCTAGTAAATTTGCTTTAATATCAAATTTAGGCTATATTATTAAGCTAATAAAGAAATGGTTTATAATGACAACATGAAAAAGATAATTATCATGTGCGTGTTTATATATTAATGCAGTACTGAATTACTCTAATAATTTCGGCATGTGCTTAATGTAGGAAAGGATGCAAGTTATTAAAAATTTCACGAAAGTAATTCAAAATCATAATTCGATGAATGTTCGACAAAGTTATCTAAAAAAACATTACAGCAAATATATTTTATTGTTCGACAAGCTTTTAGATTTCAAATTTAGAAGATTTACAAGAGTACTGCAGTGTTATTATAGCGATACAGATGCTGAGATAATTTTGTTACATAAGAGAATTTTAAAATTCAAAATGAAAAATACAAAAAAGTACAAAAGTTAATCTATTTTCAGAATTACTGCAACAAGAAAACCAGTGAAATTAACATGGTATATATGTGCATCATCCGGTTTTTTGGCTTCAGTAATGCTTTTGACCGTTATTATTAACGTGTACTTACTCTGGTTCGTATTTTTATCAATATTGTTTACTTTTACTGCTATGCTAATAGTGTATATTATTATTCTAAAGGTTAAAATTAAGTTTAATTTCTTGTCCTAAAATTATTTTTAATAAATTTCAGTGCATCCACCCATTGTTCACAAAGGAGTCAACAAGTGATTGTTAATATGTGCGCTTGTATATTTGTTCTATGTGCACTATATTCATTCTCCCATAACGGAATTCTTGATCCAGAAACATGTCGAGCAATTACTGTCGCTCAGCATTTCTTTTTTCTTACTGTTTATTTTTGGATTATGCAAGCTTTTAAGTATGTAATAAGTAGTAATTTAACAAAAGTTTTAATAATAAATTTCAGACACATCTAAATTGCTACTACTGGATGAAAAAGGTTAATTGAAATTTGAATTTTAGATTGTTACGAGAAAAACTCAGCAAGATTGTAGGATATTACAGTCGAAGCAAAGATGATGAAAAACTCTACACCGAAGGTGAAAAGGTAAAAATGTTGAGAATGTTCTCTTTGCAGAATTAACTTATAGAAGCAAAAATTTTTAGTATTTTTGGAATCGAGATGCCCAGTTCGTGAAAAGTGATTGTTGTAGGTAGCATTATATGGAGCAATTATGGAGATGTACTTCATTGCGTATGGTATTCCTCTGATTGCCATGTCAACTGTGTTAGCTACCAATACCTTATCACGCAACGGGTCACCAAAATTGTAAGGTTTAATCAAAGTGTTGTGATAAGTCAATTTTTGAAAATTTTTACTTCAAAGATTTTTTTGATTAAATTTCGAAAATGGTTGGAGGAGATTAGAGCTGTTGTTGAGCTTAATTTTATTTTTCTTTAAAAGTGAGTTGAAATTTAAATCTAAAGTTGTGAAATTTATTTTAAATTTATAGCTGCTTTCCTTCATCAACGATGCATATTAAAATATTTGCGTACGCCATTTACGTACCTTTGTTTATTTGCGCCATCTTTATATTGGGGATCATTGCCATCATTTTACGTTTACTTATCACAGCAAGACGATTATCTGTTGAAACCATATCTCAACGTTAGTTTTTTAATGATACAATTTAATCAATAACAAAGTTTGTAAATTTGCCGTACTTAAATGGCGAAATCCTTCATAGCACATAAGTCATTTATGCATATAGTTTTACTGCGAGTCAAACTTTTCTTCAAATATTAATTGTTTCTGCAAATTATAAATATGTACTTTTATTTTTGTTAGCGACCACAGCACCTCCTTGGGTTTGTGGACTATCAAAACCATGTTCTTTATTGATCGCCATAGTTTTCTCGAAATATTTGAGTCATTCATTTTAATTTCGCTTCCCGATTGCTCTTTCAAATCACCTGACCTTCGTTTGGCAACTAATAGAAGAGCGTAATTAAAGTTTCATGTGTCTTGCTACCCTTTAATAATAGCCACTCATTGATTGAGACCCATGAAATGTTCAAGTCTCTTTGGATATGTTGATAAGAAAAGGAAAAAAACATCATAATTTTATAGAATATGTTGTAGGTAGCATTATATGGAGCAATTATGGAGATGTACTTCATTGCGTATGGTATTCCTCTGATTGCCATGATAAGGAAATTGAGGGCGCTATTTTTATGTTATACTTTCAGAAATAAACAACTTTTAAGAATCATTTCAGAATATATAGACAACAAAAGTTCTGAAGGAAACATCTCACTAACTAGAAATGGAACTACATCTGCTGATTTGAGTAAAAAGGCAAGCGCTGCAACAACACAACTCCTGTAAGAAAATTTACTTTTATATTATCTAGGATGTCATAATGTAAGGGTATTTAAAAAGTTAAGTACGCGTTCGCCATTTCCTACTTTTATTTTCATCGCAAATTAGAGTTAAATTTAAATTCCGATTTCCGAAATCATTTCTGAACAGTTAAATTGTTATTCAATCAAAAATTGTTCCTAGCGCAAAAATTTTTATTAAATATTCCCTTGCATATTAAATTAAAATTCGATAATCTCTTTGAAATTCCGAAAATCATGAATGCAAAGATTTTTGCTTAGCATTATTAGTGTGTTTCAGATGGTTGTTATTAATAGCAGTACTGTATTCATTGGACTGCTATGCGGCAGCCACTCATATTAACCAATTAAATAACTCGGGACTTACCGCAACACAGAACTCATACTTCAATGCATTATTTAATATATTACTCGCTCTTTCCATTCTTTACCCGTTCACGCTTGAATCGATATGTACGATACTACACAAAGTAAATTATTATGTCATAAAGGACTATATGGTACTTACAGTGTAATCGTTTAACAGTGGATGGTGTATATTTTCCATTCCTTAAATTCCACGGTTTCCAGTAAGTTGAGTAGGTGGCGCTAAAATTCACAAACATAAATTCATAAATGTAATAAGTGAATTTTATAAAATAATGCAAAGCTGCGTAACTTGCAAATCAGATTTAAAGTTTCAAACATGTTTTAGACTCGTAATTCAAGTTGTTCCGTATGCATTACAAAGCCATTCATTAATGCACCATACAACTACAAGGAACATATTGTGCCTCAGGTACAAATAGGATCGACCGCTGGGTGTTTTGTTGAAGAAGAATGGGTATAAACAACTCTCTTCCAAAAATACCAATAATTTTTATACTAATTCAATTTCAACTTTGCGTGTTGTGATACTTTTACTGCCAGATGTTGTTGTTGTTAATATTAATATATATTTTAAAATAAACCAAGTGCTACATTTAACATTTCTCCTACTGATAGACAGATAAACAACGCTGGCATAGCTCTGCAGTTTCACGAATGTGTTTTGATATCGGTAAACAAATTCATATTAACATAGTCTAGCAGTTTTAAACCTCATAGCTCATTGTTCAGGATGCGACTATCTTCCCAAGGATTATTTATGGCAGTATTTACAGCTTATTCAATCGTTTCAAACAATTTTAGACAATAAAAAAAGGAGTTGGGAAGTACTATCATATACAAAAACACTTTGTGATGTTCAAATGAAATGGATGATAACTTGACGAAATCCTACCAGTCATAACTTTTTTTGTCGGAGAGATTATCTATTATGGAAGTCGCACAATTTGTAGTAAACACCATTTCGAATTTCCTGCTGTCAGGACTTTCTGGAAAATTCAGCAATCTTACGGATTTGTTAAATTTGATTCGCTATATACTGAAAAATATTTTGTTAATAAAAGCGAAGATTAAAAGTAAAGTATACAGTTTTAATTTTTGGACTGTATCATTGTAAAAGTTGTTTCAAAGCCTCTTTTGCTGTTAATTCAGGAATTAGTAATAAACTTTCTCAAAGAGTGGAATTCTCATTATTCCTGCTCTTTCGAAATTTGCTGAAATTTAGCAATGTAAAGCAAACACAGTTTCCATTTGCAATGCAAGAAATATAAGAACTAGTGGGATACTGAATAAATCGCATTTTTGATTTAAATGCGGCCTCACCATTATTAAGCAAAAACTTTTTCAAAATGAACTCAGACTGTCAGACATTTGATTCTTTTATTTGCCTACAACTTCGACAGTTTAATTCTTTCTTATCTCCGAATCGGCGATCTAATCAGCGAATAAGCAGCTTAAGTCTAACCGATAGACTGATACTTTTGTTTGACATGTATACTGGAGCTTTATTGAAGAACAAGTCAGTGGTGCTTTGTTACGGAGAGGGTTAGATTTGTTATGGAGAGGATTGGGACCGGACTTCTGACAGCTTTCATTATAACCTGAGATTTCACGTATAATTTTCTAGATCAGTTGTAGCATTGACTTCTATCATTATCAAAAGATAAAGAATGGTAAAGTTCGAGGTGCCGCTGAATAATTTCAAGCTAGAACTTTCCTTTTCCAATCCTGTGAAGTAATCATATAAATAATACCATTGGGGGAAGAGTAGCAGACAAACGATAGTGAGAGGGTGTTAGTGTAGAGGAGAGAATTGGAATGTTGCAGTGGAAGAGAACATTCTCAATAAAAAAACCTTCAAACTCTTTCTCCGAAGAGTTTGGGTTTCAACCTGTTTTTAACAGTCTTTTTCTGAAGGCCTGTTTACATAAGTGCATAATAAGTGCATAGACACATATATCCATCCACACGGATACATCTTCTCTTCACTTCTTGTTGTCCTCCCTTCTCCACCATCGCTTATCTGACAAAGAGAGGCGCAAACTGATATGAGTATGATGATGAGAGGAAGAGTCCGTCTCCTTTATAAATCTCCGAATGATCTGAAAGAAGTACACAAATCTCTAACATTACAACTTCACATTGTAGACATTACGTTAAATCGTTACGTATTACAAGCAACAAACAATTCATCACAATAATTAATTATAAACTTGAATGTGTCGGATGAGTAAATTGGATGAAAGAAGTTTTGCGTTAATAGGGCGATTACTCACAGCTACTATGACTACTATTGAAATCATGACAATGATATGACGATAAGGTAATCTATGTCCTATTTATGACGTTGCTGAAGATAAATTATCGCTTTATGTTAAAATGAGTGTTCATGCTTTGTCTGAGATAACATTGGCTAAATCTCGAGAAAGTTTTCCGGTACATCGATAATAGAGAAAAATAAACCATTTTCCGATACATCGATAATTGCATATATCCCACCCTATAACGTTTATCCTACTTCTCCTGTGAGAATTGGAAGAAATTTTTTGATTAATTCAAATCACTTATTTTTTTCGACTCGGAAAACAGCAACGACACCTATGGTGATGAGAGCACTATCATAGATGCTGTTCGTTTCCTAGTCGAAAAAATAGCTGTCTTTGAGATCTCCCGCACTCTAAAACTTGCTCCTCCACGGTAAAATAAAATTATTACGTAGTATCAAATGTTGTTAATTCCTGAGTGCAAAGTTTTACATATATATATATAAGTCAAACAAATTCTCGACAGAATCAAACAACACCGGTCATTTTTTTTTAAAATTCGTGTCTTTCGATGAAGAATTCCAAAGCTAAACAGAAATAACCTCCCAATGGATGGGAAGTATCGACGTAGCAAAAAAAGAATGAGTCAACAGAATTTGCAAAAGCGTAATATGAAAATAATGTCCGAAATTTTAGATCAATTATTCAGGAAATAGGGGACATAATTCTCGAGTAAACGCTTATAAAAAATTTACGTTCTCATGCGATTCTATTAGTTCTCTATTTATCATTTCTATTTGGTTTTAAATAATTTAAAGTGATGTACTATTAATTGATCATATTAGCAAATCGTTTTTTATATTTGTGAATTTTAGAATCTGATGCTCTGTCTCCAATTGACCTGTTAATCTTCGCACCATCAATTCATCATGCTAAATTCACTATTGGCATCACTTGGGTGGTACGGATCATTTTTCCCATCGATAAATGGATGATTGATTTTTTTTTCTGCTGTTGTTCTCTAAGCCAACAACGCGCTGTTTTTGTGAAAGAAGAAATAGTCACTCTCGGCATTCTTCAACACGACTGGAAGAAATTCACTTCTCTCGCTCGCTCACTTGTTCGAAAAATAATCCACTTTTTTTTGCTTTATACTGTTTCTTGCTCCCTTATCGAACCGAACCATTCCCGTACTGCTGCTGATCATCGTCTCGTTCTTCCTCCTATTATCATTTCAATCGCAAATCATCATCATCCCATCATTTTTTCAATAAAAGATGTTCTTGTCTGCAAAACACACACACACACATACACATACACAAGCATATGCACATACACATACACATACACATACACATACACATACACGTTACACGTACTCATACACAAACACACATCTATCCTCTCTTTGGACTCATTATATACTCCTTCTTCCTCTCCCAGAAGAATTGTTTGAAAATTCATTTTAGCAGTCCATTCCATTCATTCGCTTCTTTTCTTTCGTCTGTCGGCAAAGTGCATTTTTTTTGAAACCTAATTTCCCATTACTGATTGAATGAATATACAGATGGTTGCAAAAGAACCTTGTAAACAACCTTAAATTGGTTCAGGGATTCATGCGCTCCTTATGGCACACTCATAATATATATATATATATTAAGCACATACATCCTACACACATGCACACACACACACACACACACACACACACACACATACATACACGCACACATATATACACGCACATGTACACACATATACGCAATACAGACAGAAACATCACTTACGGCGGGTCATTCATTATGTGCAAGTTGGGGTACCGATGAGCGTATATAATGAAACGATAGATTTACTTGAATCTTCGAGCAAACGCTAAAGAAAAATACACTTTAAAAAGGCATTTCACAACTATTGATGTAAAACGACTTCAAGAAGTGTTACTACTCCGGTGAATTAGAGGTTAGCTATGACGTCATGACTTTTAAGTTTCCCGTAAACTGCGCGCTATAAAGGAAATTCGAGGATTGGTTGTTGAGGTGAAGAACTGTGGGCGCACGCGTTACCATACTGTATATGCGCATATTTGCAGACAGAGCCTGGGGAATAAGAATGTTCTTTAACAATCTAAGTTGGACAATGAACATAAAGGACAACAAACAAAAAGAACTAAAGGTTTGATTTATAGAGAAATTTTTAAGGATATAACATGTAAATCATTCTATAATGTAATACCACTTTCCTTTACAACAAACGAAATCATCTCCCCTAAACTTATAGTTACAGTTCCCTTGCTCTCCCGTCTTTCCCTTTGGGAAATGTAGTAATAGCACTGTTATCTTAATTACTGTCTCTCTTTTGATACTTCAAATGGACTATGATCCTTGGAATCAATAATTCGTGAAAGACCTTCAAATGGAACGATAAATGATAAAGGTTGTTGCTATAATGACTGCAAAATGACCATTTCTTTGATGTTTTGGATTGAAACAAAATCCTTTACAGCTTCAACAAGCAAATCTCGCTTTTACTTTAACTCGGGACCAGTAACATTTCAAACTTGGAAACATCATTTTGTTTCCAACTAGTATTCGATGCTCCCAATTATGCAAGAAAATAACTTTTCGAATCTTCTTAGGTCAAATCATGAATAATGCGATTCGGTGAGCCTCATAAAATTTTTCATGTAAGACAACAAAACTGCGTACATTGCCCCCAAGAAAAAATGAGACACTTAAGCATGCTGGAATGTGCTACTGCCCTGGCCCCCATTTTTGTTTGTCAATATTAGTGGTCGTTGTTCATGCGTTATTTTCAGACAGCAGGACCTTGCCCCCTATCTTTTAATTGAAAGAGAAAAATCAACCCAAGTTATATTCCTGCGTGTTTTCCTCACGAAGTTGTCATTACCAACAGTAGTAGCAGCACTTATTATCCTTCAAAAAACAACATCAACTTTTCGGAGAATTCTTGTAAACTGTCTTGCCTGAGAGACAAAAGAGTGCCCGCAATTCTTTCTTGAGAACAAAAACACACACACACACACACACACACACACACACACACACACATTGGGTAAATATTATTCACTACATGATGCTACCACTACCCGCAGATGAACCACTATTGTGTTTCACATCAAATTAATGTATAACAATAACAGCACACCAACATCTCGCAACGCCACGATCGTCTTAGAAGCTTCCCCTTCAAAGAAACTACCAAAATAGCGCAAAAGTGCTCGGAATTATGACAACCGTTTCTTTTACCTCTTATTTCATCTGAAATCAATTCCAATGAACTTAATTTGCAATGCGGGAACATTTCATCACCGATGCGTTTATTTGATTAGTGAGTTCCAGTGCAAAATGACCCAATGAAAAGCTGAGAAATAAGGAAAATCTAAACCCTCTTTTAATGATTAATACGCAAATGCCCGGTAACAGCTGCAAGCTCAAAAACAAAAAACGTAACTAGGATGTTAATTGCAAGGCCTTTCAACCAACAATATAGAAACCACTGCTAATCAGTGCCCCTCTAGAGACCAGTAAGAGTTAGGCTTGTTCCAGATACCAGCGATTACTAACTCAACAACTTCTTTCACTGAAGTTAGAGCTAAATCATGAACAATTGAAATTTGAAACAATCTCAAAATCTGAAAGAAGTAAAGACAAATTTTACAAATATAAATAAACACTCGGATGGGTATAAATTAAATGAATTAATGAAGCACGAAACTTTACAGAGAGTCCCAAAAAACGAAGAGCCGAATATTTCACCATTTTCAAAATTATAGAAAATGCTTGGGCATTATTGCCAAGTGCACCGGAAAAAACCGCAGTAACATAGAATGCAAAAGTAGAATAAAAACTTAATTGTAAAAAAAGACAAGCTGTCAAGCCTGAAATAGAAATACTTTGGTAAGATTTAATGGCAGTTCTATTAGCTGTGCAAAGATCCCCACCAGTACCCCATCAAAAAAAGATCTAAATTTCCATACTGCTCCACAAAGTTCAATGAGAGTTGGAATGAAAAAAAAAAAGCTAAATCAAGGTTACACAAAAAGCACCGTATCACAAATCGAAAGACTCAGTACTTGAATGACCCAACACAAAACAATAAAACATTGAAGTCAGTAATTTCCTTCAATATACAAATATCTAACACCATCACTACCAAAACACGGTGCATAAATGTTCAGGAGATAATCTGCTCACTTCCCGGGGAAATATTTAGCAACTGATAACAGAAAGCCATAATTAACATTATGCGTCATATCAACTTCCAAGGCACGGAGAGACCACATCAATTCGCATGACATCATACGAAATCAGCATTGAATTTGAAAGCACATTCGAAAAAATATTGAATTAATTAAAGTGAGCGGCATGTCGACAAGACATGAGCCGTAGAAGAGATCCTGTTTTGGCTTGGCAATAAACTGACCAGGTCACTTAGTAACCAGTAGTGAAGTGCTGTAAATCAACAAGAGTCGTTAAAAAATAGCCCATCAACTACCGGATCAATATTCATTGAAAGGTCACGACATAACTGCATCATGCCGCACAACGCCGCACCCATTTTCTGAAAGCTCTTCATTCCAAAAACTTTTCAAGCTTGACATATGTTTTTAAAGTTACCTTATTCTAAGCAAATTCTTAAAATCCAAACCAGTAATTATGATAAAAAGGAAGTCTTATGGCGAAATACTCACGGAAAGACCAGCAACCAAAAGTAAAAGGTTGCCAAAGCGAGATGTCGCCTCAACTGGTGAAAGACGACTACTGAGATGAGCATAAAGTGCATTCTGGACAGATCCACGAGCTACAGC
This sequence comes from Cercopithifilaria johnstoni, assembly GCA_916381525.1. NCBI lineage: Eukaryota > Metazoa > Nematoda > Chromadorea > Rhabditida > Onchocercidae > Cercopithifilaria > Cercopithifilaria johnstoni. Next base: position 55,718 of record CAKAEH010000766.1, read on the forward strand.
CAGTAAAGATGCAGAATGAGGCGTAAGATTTGCAGCACTCGGATCCAGAGCAATTATCGCTTTTAGTGCAACCATCTCGATTTCGGTAAAACCCAAACGTCGCATTGGGCTCAAAACAACATCCAGAATATTTTTCTTTACAACCCTATAATATTTCATTACTTTGAACTTCACGAAATGTTAGAATTCACAGAATTTACTCGGAAGATAAAATAGAGTACACCTAGATGACGCATATTTTTACAGTTCAGCTTCTCATTTTTCAAATATTATATCCATTGTATGACAACAAATCTTTGGACTTAGAAGTAACTATGGAACATTGAAGTAAAAACGAACTCAATTCGAGATTCCAGCAATATAATTTGTTTATCCTCACATTGCTCAATGATAATAACAGGTTTCTCACGATGGAAATAATGCCCACTAGGTAGTAAAATTGTGCTATTAACCATCTCGGTATTACGCACAGTGTGATATGCAACAACAAGAAGCGCAAATTGCGACACACAATTATGAATTATAGATATCTGCAAAGGTTAGATTACGAAACGCAAGCGGAAAAAATTGTCTATCGAGCAATACAAGACCAAAAGTCAATAATGCCTGAACTTAAGCAAATGTGAACTCACTTTTGAAAGAACTACTGAAATGGAGTAAAATGCGACTTAGAATAATATAAAAACATTGGACAAAAATTAAATTTCCGAATTGAACTTCCCGGCAACAAGTGTTTCGTTTTAGTCTTCGGTGAGGAGTGAACTGTTCCCTCTACACTAATAATATACCATATTTCTCTTTCTCTGATGTTTTTTGAAAGTTCATGAACAAGAAAAACCTTTTCACTAGGTGTGAGATCAGCGATTGGCTTAAGTGTATTGGCATAATCAAAAAGCAATACAATGAGGCGCCTCAGATTTTCAAAATACTCCTTGCAGCCAGCAAGACCCAAGGACCCATCGAATACCAGCTAAAAGAAAACCTACAATCTTTAACGGCAGAAAAAATTTCTGACGATGAGGAAAAGCTGAATTAACAAATATCCTTTTGTGAACATTATGTATTTAAAAAAAGAAATGAATCACGGAGAGTTACTAGTTCATTATATGAAAATATCCTGAAGAAGTCGAGTGAATGTACTATGCGATAAGAATGTAAATTATCCTATAATACAAATGAAAAACCACACAAGTTGAAATCCAATATTTAAACTTAAGAAACAAAAATAAAAGAAAGGAAATAAAAATATCACAAGATCACTTACCGGAGATCGTGAAACGATGAGCGAAGGACGCAAAACAGCGTCAATGAGGGTGATTGAGGTCTTCGCTATAACTGGATGTGCGTCTCGGAGCTGATTGCATATGTGCTCAATTTCGCACAGTGTTGCCAGGACGGATTCATCGCCTATAGGCATAGGGCATTTTGGATGACCTGAGGTGCTATTCATACAAAAGGATCGAGTGCAAGTTCGAGCATCATCGCTCACAACGCTGTCTTTTTCAGATGCAACACATGGTAGCTCCCCGGATATAGAATTTGCTGATATCTTGGTGCTGCCGTTTTCACAGCCACTTCTGCGAGGATTTTTCTGTCTGCCAGTTTTATCACGATCGGGACGAATTGCTGAAATTTCGTCCATCGTTTTTTGCATAAAATCGAAACGTCCGTGCGCAAAATGCATCCATCATTTACAATGAAGTCATTGCTTTTACTTGGATTTACAGGCAAATAAAGATTTCAATCACATCAATTTTGATGTAATTATATATAGATAGATAGTGGAGTACAGATATACATCCATTATTTTTTAGGAATTTATGGTCTTGCTGAATGTGAGAATAGAGATAGAAAAGATAGGTAAGGGAGGCCCACATAAGAAAAAAAGGAAATAGGTTTTCGAAATGATGTAAAATGAAAGAGATGTAGACAACAGCAGCACAGCTTCCACGTACTCAACGCAATAGACTTTCTAGTCAAAAGCACTTCCTTCCTTCCTGAACGGTGAAGTGCATTTTTTTTCGTCTTCGAAATGAAGAATTGTGAGGAAGAAATACCAAAGTCAAACAATGTCACTCACCGTCAGGTTCCATTCCTACTTGAAGGCACTTCTGGAAACGGCAAGATCGACAAACGTTACGGCCAGCTGGAATTGTGTTTACTATAACAATAGAAACTAATTAGACTTTCGACTCATGAACTTTACCGACTTAGCTCTTTGTTCCTTAGGAAAGTGCAACAGAATAGGAAAAATTGGCAGAACTTTAAAATAACTATAACATAGACAGGCATCATAACTGGACAACTTTCAAACACTTGATAAATTTGAAATGAACCGTTTTTCTAAGTCATCAAATGACGACATACTAAAAAAGCTCAGTGAAAGTGGTCTCAGTTCATCGGAACTTGCTCCTTTCAGAGCAAGGTCAGCAAAGGGTGAACATTAACAGTGATATCTACATTTCGTGGTTCTGCTTCAAACATACAAATTATTTATTAGAGACCCTTACAGAGGAGGAATAGAGGTGAAGAGCGAAAACGAATGAGTGAGTGAAAGAAGAGGGTCCAGTCATTTTTTACGCAGTCAATCCATTCCAATTCTTCCAATTCTTTAATCAATGGAAAATCTTGCATCGGTTGAGAAACTATAGTTTGATGCTGAATGCTCTACTCACCTTTATCAATTCTACACTTCTGCTCATAACGACACACGTAATTTTTCCCAGCACGAACCTACAAGGCATTAATGATATTAATAATCACGCATCACATCTTTTAAACAAGTAGGGACAAGTACTAGAGTAAAGATCTTAAGCATTGATGGATGCGTTAGCTAATACACTATTTTCTGTTCAATTTATACAGAGTGAATTAAAGAAAATCTTCCAGATGGCTCCAAGCTTGTATGCTTTAAATCTTGTATACCTGATTTTCCAACAATTCAACACACTGAAGAATGAGTTGCAACAAATCAACTTACCGTTCTACGGAAGAAACCTTTGCATCCGAAGCATGCAATAACACCATAATGCCGACCACTTGCTTCATCATGGCAAACCGAACTGGAAAATTCTATGCTCAGTGCTTGAAAAATATGTCTAAAGCTTTTAAGAAATTTAGATTCCTTACATTTATAAAGAATAACTGCACATAGACAAAAGTCAAAAGATATTGTTCGCGTATTCCATATTAATATTTACAGACAGAGTCCGCATATAGAAGTCTATAATCTACTTTCCTCAGTTGTTTGCGATGAGCAAGCCTCAAATATCAAGAATTTCATTGTTGATAGTCTAGACATGCATCACATTATTACAGTTGTTGCAAGCAAGAGAACCCCTAAGACTGCTTGCTCATTGCCACTATGTATGTAAATTTTTTATGTAACATTAATCCAAAAGATGTAGTAGCCCCTGATTTATTTAAAAAACAAATTATATGCGCAATGCGTGTACCTCTGTACCTCATCCAAAATACTCATTGTTTTCACAGAAATTCCGATTCCAAGTATGCAAAGGGATTTACAGAACATTTACTCGCTTTTTATAAAATTTATAAAATTCAGGAAAACCTTTCCTTCCAATCTTTTCCAAAAAAAAACTTATACAGCTCAACTAAAAATATGTCTTCATTATCTAGTATTTATTGCATATTTTAGAGAAAATCTTAAATAATCTGATAGCATCAAAAATGAGGAACAATTCAGCGAAAGGACAAGTCTAAAGATTGCCAGTAATTAGTTGAAATTGAAAAATTACAAGATCGATGGCGTAGGAGGGTTTGGAAAAAAGAATTTAACGGTCATCCTCTCATCAAGGACACTGAAGAGTGCGGTCCTGTTAATCAGTAAAATTGTCTGGTCTGTTCCCTTTTTGTTGTCTCAGTTGAGGAAAATTTCATTACAATGTCAAGACAGGAGCATTATTTTGATGGAAAAAGAAAGCAAAAACTATAAATTGAATTGGAAGAGATATCAGTGGAAAATGGAACTCTGATGTTAAGGTTGATACAACAATGACAGTGAGGAGTTTTCATCGTTCACTTTTATGAACTGGATCAGAATTCATTATTGGGGGGTTTCATATTCCATCTGACCCGGAATCAGAAACTGGAAAACAAGGACAACGACGAGGAATTAGGAGCACTATTCGCATTCATCGTTTACAAAAGCATATATTATATGTACGGAACGCTAGGAATATTCATTTGAATGAATATTGTGTTTCTAATATAGTTCTAATTATCCAATAAAGAAGCAATTCAATGTACTTGAGTTAGCAGGTATTTTAGAAAAAGAATTAGAAGTTTCAGTCCAAACAGATACAATGAAAACTAAACCCACATTGCTGTTCATTATTTTACGCAGTACTCAGTTTCTTAGCTTTTCATTTCGTTTCCGAAAAAAATGGAGAAGGACTGGAATAAGATTCGTTCACATAAGCCACTGTGAACGGTGAGTATATTTTGATGAACCCAAAACGAATTTTTGAAAATATATAATGGATCAGAGATAACTTAAAGAACCTTTTCTTACAGACAATGACATGGAACTAGGAATGATTGAATAATATGAAGTAGTATCTGGGAAGCACGAACACTTAAATTTAGAAACTGGAATGTTGAGAATATTTAAAATATATTTTTGGATAAAGAGTTGAAAGAGATGGGTAAAACGATGGAAATTAATTACTTGCCACTGCGAGGAAGGACTGGTTTGTCCGTTTGTTTGTTAATGTTAAAAAATGACCGACCAAATGGTTGGCTCGCCATCCACGAGCGGGACGGAATGATTTTCCATGGTATTTGTTGATTCATTCAATGCCGGTGACTCCGAATTACCGGGTTTCAGGATCGATTCAATAGAATAAGCCTGTTGTGACGAAAACGATGGTGACGTACTCCGATTACTACTACGCATGATTACCGCAACGTTGTTTGCAATGGCTGCGTAAGCGGCTGCTGCAGCTGCCGCCTCAGTCATTGCTGACAGCCCACACTGATCAAAGACCGGCCTCTCTTGCTCGGCTCCTCTGATCTGAAAAATGCTCCGCCCGCAAAATTTGTGTGAAGAAAACGAAAAGGAATACGTACTATCATACACACGCACACACATACACACATGTATACACATACATACAGGCAGGCAGCAACGACTAGAACAGCGTCGGCGACAACACTTGAAGTTTGGAGTAGATTGAGGGGAAGCAGAGAGCAACAAGGTCCCCTAAAGTGAACGAAAATCGCTTATGGATGTACCCTAATCTGTCTTCCCTGTCCCTGCCTACGAAGAACTCCGAAATGCACCCAGCTGGTGGATAGGTAGGCTGGTCGGGAGAGGATGGCCGGTCGCCAACAAATAAGCTGTCAAATTGTAAAGTACGTAGCGAAAAGTAAAAGCGAAGTCATCCAGTTGCCTGCACCCATTCCCACTCTGGCTGCTCTTTTCTAAATAAATATGTATGTGTACATATATTTGTGTATGCATGCGTGTTTCTGTTTTCTTCTGATAAATATAAAGTTTTATATATATTATATATATATATAATCTAAAATTAACTTATCAGTACTAATGCAATAGATCTCAACCTACACAACATACGGGCGCGCGCACCTTTGGAATAGATTTCTAAATTCAGAGATTACTTACAGAGATGTTCAAAGATCATACTGCGCAATCCCCTTGTTTCATATCTCATCCGGCGGCCCAAATTTGGATTGATAGCATTAATACTACACTGTCTAATGCATGCTTTACGAAAGCACAGCTTGTCTCCTCTTAGATCAGAACAAAATTCCCAAAACAAACATTTTCCCTTCTCCCCCTCTTCCCTATCACCTTTCCAATCCTTCTGCCCCTTCGCGGTCATAAACAAATTGTGTCAGATTTTTGTTTGGTACAACAACGAAAACGCAATTCTTCCTGCACTATGCTGTTCCATGCTACCATATTTTTACTACCACTATTATCGAACTAAAAATACTACTACTGTCTGTGCCGCTAATTAGTGCAATACGTTCAGTGCCTACCCTTCCATGCTTTGTAAATTTTAAAATTTACAGCTTTAGTTGCTCTTTCCTCTCCCCTAAAAGCCACTCCCTCCCTCTCCTCGCTTCGCTTCCGCCTCTCACCCATCCATATTGCTGTTTTCATTATTTCACTATTTTTATTTATGAACATCTGTCTATTTCTCCACATTGGCTATACAATTGAAAGTATTGCGCAAATTAAAGAATATGATCGCCATGACGAAACTATCATTGTACTGCACCATGCTATGCACGAAATGTTTAGATTTCTTTCAGCAAAGATTGCAGAAAGCAACAGTATGAACCAAGGATTATTTTTTAAAAAAAGTACAGTAAGCTTCATCTCATTTTCATCCATTACTCTAATATGTGTTTTAATAAATGTCGAAATCGACAGAATTAACGATCTATTGAAGAATTGTATAAAATGCGTTATGAATTGTCCGGTCCACCATTCCAGTTTCTGAGAAGATTTGAGGATCTGACAGCTACGATGTATAAATGTTAAATCAGTTGGTCACGGATAGGTCCCCTCAAAGACACATCTCTGACCTCAATAAAATTTTCTGAGGTTTCCTTCTATCCGGTGCACGAGAACAAGCTTTGACACAATTTAGGAGGCACTTACACACAACGTAACTGAAGAAGGAGGTGCGTCTGTAATGGCAAAAAAATAAAATGACTTACTTAAATAGAGCATCATCAGTTGGTATTCCAAAAATTTTGCATAGTATCACAGAAGCACGGTCATGCAGCGGGGATTACTTCTAAGCATTCCATGTAATTGATGGAACACTCAGAACAAAAACGATTGATCTGCGAATGGCATATAGTTTTTAATGCATCCGAATTTTGGTGAATGCTAAATTGCACTTTGCAAAACATATTTCATTTTTTGTTAATCAGAAATGAAAGTGAAGAGTAACAAAACATAATTCGAGAACTGATTAATAAATAGTGATAGTAATAATTTCGTCCATGAAAAAAAAGAACACGCACACAACAACCTCATTGAAATACGTAATTCACGTCTGGAGTCATTAACGACCCTTCCGGGTACCATCTTCTTCTCTTCCTTCTTCCCTCCTTTCATCCTTCTCACGCATTTTATGAAATGTCGAGTTGGCATGGCAAGTTCTAACCGGATGCAAATAAATCATTTCCAAAAGGCTATGGTGCAAAACGCTGAATAATTGCTGTTTCCTAGTCAAAAACGTACGAATGCATGTACATACCTTCTTGATGAGTTACTGACAGACATGTGTAACGTTCAGACACAGACGCACACCAAAATATGCGTGAACATAGATACATACATACATACATACAATACACACACACACACACACAAACGCAACATAAACACATACACATACATTTTGCGGTTTTAGTTTTACACAATGATTAATCCACGACTTTATGGTTGAGGCCGAGCGGGAATGAATGCTTACGTGTGGGGTGTTAAGATTTCACGTGGTATAACATTTTTCATCAGAATTTTAGCAATGCAACAGTTAGCTTTTGAATGAATGAAAATGATCAACCATTGAACCAATGGTCTCTTTCATCTTACTAAGGTTAAGGGATACACAAAGTGTACTTGAGCCAAGCCATCTTATAAGTTACAGCGCAATTGATGCCGACGAAGGCCACACTAACTTTTCCAGGTTCAAGTTATGGACAATCAGGTCACCCAAGCAGTTTCGAAATGTTTCAGTTCCCAGTTCAACAGATTTCTTTGCACTCATCTCAAGTGTTAAGATTATGTTTAGCTTGTGCTAATTTCACGAAATGTTATTCCGGAAATTTCAGGACTTTTTCATATTGTTTCTATAATTTAAATCATGTCTTAAAGATTAAAGATAATTCACGAGCATATTTAGTAAGATTAATGAATTTTTCGGGACTGCAATCTTTTCCAATATTGATCTAACTTTTTCATCAGAGGATTTCTAATATTGGTGGAAACCGTTACTTCATCGTTTCATAGGTCATTCGTTTTGAATTTTTTTTTTCACCATTTATTTTGCAACTACTACAACTTTTGCTTAGGTGAATAATAATAGAAGTGAAATTAATAAATCGTACCATTGTCATTTTTGGTTCGTCAAATTTAAACAGTATGGCGAATAGGTGAATGAATATAGATGCAGAAGTTTAAAGAAGATTCTTCCTCAGTTCGAATCACGGCTATCCACGTTTGATTAAAGTGCAATCCTCAGAGCCAGTGATAGCAGTCGTATAACAACTACAAGTGATTATCTTGTTTATTTCCATCTCTGTTATTGTCTTCCCTTTGGTGGATGGATCTATTTAAAGCTTTCGCGCGAGGCACGAAATGAAATTTATGTTTATGCATTCCTACAGTCCAAAGATCATCTCTCTCTCACTTTCATACGCACATATATATATATACAGTGGAAGGTAACATGTATTTAGGTACAGCAACCTATAATGTTTGCTGTCTTCGCGTCAGTCTGTCTGTTGTTTATTTACATCGCCCATAATATGGGAGGGGAGGGCGGAAGGGGGAAATTAGTGAAAACAATGTCAGCTGCTTGTTTTCTGAAATTCTTGCTGAGGAATGGAGCGGTCTTTATGATTGATCGGTGAGAAGAATTGAAGAATTCTCGTGATCGTTACAGATTACCACTCATTTGGCCCAGTGCATTCCATTGTCTTATTATCATTGACAACTCTCGTTGTATGTGTTTGACGATACAGAAATAAGTGTTTAAAGTAATAAATGACGAAAATACGAAAGTTAAATGATATTAACGATGAGTTTTTTTTATCATTCATGGAGATATAAATCATCGAAGAAGTTCGGGCAATTAATTGGCCCAATATTTGTTGATGTCGTACAAGCCTGTTAGAGATTGAAAGGACTCGGATATATTGAAAATTACTTCTAGTCCGAAACTATAAGCCAATTTCCAACAGTGAATTCTCCAAGTTCAAGTAATTGAATTTTGCAAAGAATTTGTACTTTATTATTTGTACTTTATTTTGAGATGTGCATTGATAAATATTAAACTTTCTTACTCTTTGGAATTCATTATTAATATGACAATATATTTACCTTGTGAAGTGATTTCCAAAGAGTGATGACGGTTTGGTATTCAGGTGCACGAAATTTTTATTTAACTCAAGCTATACTCATACATCACGACAGGAAATGATTAAAAGACTTTGGTTGTGTTCCACAATAGGCTCCGGTTGATGCATACCCATAGCTGCCGGTTGAAATCGTTCCAGGCCAATATGGTCTCACAAAAGGACGCTTATCTGAAGTTATCGGTTGGAAAAAAGGCGTATACGATACACCAGCCGAACGCATTTTCGGCACTGCGTAATCATGTTGGAACAAGAATTGAGGGGGATGACAGCTTTTTAGTGAAGCTGAAACCGAATCTAATCAATTATTTAAAAAATCAGAAACATTTAAGTTAAGTTAGGCGGAAAAAAATTGTGATCAAAAACCAATTGTAATCAAATTGCTTTTTGAGTGACGTCTTATAATGAACTGACACTAAATATAACGAATTGACATTAAACCTTAAATATTAAGCATTTCAAATAAAAAGTAAAGTATTCAGAAAGTTGCAAGAGATTTTGGATTGCCGGTCTAATAGAAAATTTTGGAAATCACAACTTCTTGAAATCTGATTTCGTCTTATAATTTTTATGACCTTCCAACTAGCAGATTTGGCCATATGACATAAAAAACATCCTCGGCATATAGTTCTTTCGGGTTTCCAAGATATTGTTGTACTAAGACTGAGAGTTGAGTACTGAGTTGAGACTGAGAGTATTGAGAGTTTTGCACCCCTTTTATAATTACCGAATATAGAACACTTCAACAATTTTTGTACTAGAAACATCTCATATCTCTAATTTAGGAACGAAAAAAAAATGCTATACGTCGATATTGCCGTGCCGATGTTGCAACTGCTGACACCAATTCACCACCGTAGTTACTTTGACAAGTCTGTGCCAGATGACTGAAATCAAATCGGTAAGCATAACGTTTTCCGTGAACCTGAAATAATCTGATACCAATTAAAAAAATCAAAATATGGAACTTGTTTGATATATTTTTTATTCAAGCTAAAATAAGGCAACAAGACTTGAAATGACTGTTTCTGACATACATCAGTCTTTCAATAGCAATGAAAACAAAACAGACTTGGAACCAAGCTGATTTCATTGTTTTAATTATCCAAAAATTGCTGGTCATTTGCTTATCCGGTGAATGAAATCTTCCGACAGAAACGAAAAACATTTCATATGGTAAAGTGTGATGAACAAATATTTTAAAAGTAATCGAATATTTTATAAAATTCAAAAATTTTCAAAAGTAGTGCGATAAAATTGATGCTGTAACCTTTGTCATGATATTTTTATCGTAGTAGTATCGCAGAGCACGGCTAAGCTTATCATAATTCATATTTGGCTTACTGGAAAAAAAATATTGCAGATCTAAGGAAATTTTGGTGTCTTTAAATCCTTCAAATTTCCAAATTTCAATTTAAAAGGAAGGAAAAACAACGAAAACATGAAAAAAACAAAAACTGACTTCTGTTCAATATAACTGTGTAAAAGAAAATAGGATTTGTATTTCCTATAACAAACCTTTTCCTTTCGCCCCATTTTCGAGCAACTTCATCTGGATCTAACAATTTGAATTCACCATTCTGTCCTTCCCAAGTGATACAGTGCGCATTACTATGTGTATCAGAAAGTAATTCAAGGAGGAATTGCCATAATTGTATTTGACCACTTCCTGAAATTTTAAGTTGCAGAAGTTTTAAAGCATTAAATCGGACTCCCAATTTAATTATAAACTACAGTAGTGACTCGCTGCTATGCTGTGAAATTGTTATTATGCCGAATGTAATCTTTGTGATTCAAATTTTTGAAAATAGATCTGTCAATTGATAATTTCGAACTCTGTAAAGCTTCTGAAAATTTCATTTCATATACCATGCGCTTAAACCTGAAATCTGTTATTACTTAGTTGTACGGATTTTAGTAAAATCATTTGACTCCTTTCTAATATTTTCTATGATGGCATAACGTGGGAGGATCTGTGATCAATTGATTTAGTAATATAATTTTGAAAAAATGCAAAATATCGTTGAGCTTCTGTGTAGTAAGAATATTAAAGATAGCGAAATAAAGTGCTTCCGTTTGTAAGTTTTCTAAAGTTGCATGAAATGAAGCAATGGTATAGTTTCTAGAAAGCTTGATAAATTTAAATTTCAATGTAATAATTAAAATGAGATCCCTGAAATCTCATTTATAAACAATTTATGGCGATAATGGTAGTAAAATTTGATTGATGCGTTTATAAATAATGGAAATGTGTCATGCGCTTAATGGATATGTCATTACAGGAGATGGAAGCGGAAAGAGCACAATAAAAGGAGCATTTAAGCAGACAAGACTAAGTCTCTCTCACTAAGTCCGCTTACCACACCTTCGGTCTTTCATAATGGAGCTTACCTTCAATAACCTTTATTATAATCAGCTTCTTTGATGTGCAAACTCAACTGGATACCTTTCTACATCCAATTTGCGCAACTTTTCACAACCCAAAGTTTATATACATTTTAACTCTAATAGGAAACTTTTAACCTAATGGAAAAATTGGCAAATTTAATCAACAGTTAAAAATTCAATTGTTCTCTCCGACATATTTCAATAAATTCGTAAACTAAAGGAGAAAAGCTATCCAGAACACTACACTTCATTAATTTCTTGCAAATTCAAGAAAAGTATTTAACTAAACTTTTTAAATTCGCGACACTGACACGTTGATAAAAATTTCCCATGCACACATACATCCACATCACTTACTGATAAGATGTACGTGTGGAAATACATACGTATATTGCGTAGTAGAAGTTTGCGTGTGTATGTGTTGATGGAAAAATCAAGGAAATGTTATTTATAGCTGATAAAAGAACGGGTAAAAGGAAAAAATATCAATCAGCTAACAAGGAGAAGACAGCATTTCTGTGTGTTGGCAACTCCCCATGTCGTCATTAATTCGCTCGCACCGATGAACGTTTCTGTTATGTGCAGATGTTGTCACTACTGATCCTTTTGAATACGGTAACTATCGACTCTACTAACTACTACTACAAAAATGAATATCTGAATTTTCTAAAATTTTCGGATATTATCAATTTCTGGATCTTTTCAAGTTACTTCATGTTATAAAAAAAAATATTACAATTCATACGGAGAACCATGAGCTACTTCACTTGATGTTAGTTAATTTAATGATTAAAGTTACCAAGTCTTAAACATTTAAATGGAGTTGAATTAAATTTTATGATAAACTAATATCAGATTTAAAATGTTTCAGAAAATTGTTAACAAAATGCTTTAAATATAACTGAATATTTTAATAAAAAATTTGGAATTAAGGTAACTGTAGCCCATAATAATTAAATGAATCGATGTATGGATGACCAAAAATTCAAGCTTATCCGATTAGTGAAAGTGCATTTTAATTCATCAAATCAAATCATTCTACTGAACTTCAATTTCACTGAACGTCTTTTCATAGTTACACTTTTGAAAACAAATCGTCTAAAGCTGTGCATCTTCTGGAATTCCATAAAAGTTTTAACGTCTACATAAAACATAACCCATTGAATTTCATCGTAGAATGTGAATTTTGCTCATTAACAAGTTATTATTTTATAGTGCATTTATTTTAGCGCAGTAATGAATCACGTGCCAACGGATTACAAAATATACAAATTTTCAATTAAATATCAATCACAAAAAAGGAAACAAACCTGGATAAATAAAATTGCGCTGCAAGTCTGTTGAGGTAGCTGCTGGTGCTTCCAACTGTACACCACATCTGTCCTCATTCTGACCTACAATTAGCAATTTTATGTAAGAGGTAGTTTTGATTAGAATGAAAGAAGAGTGGGAACTTGTGATTCCACAACTGCTTCATAATGATAGTTAGCTAACTTGATAGAAGCCTTCAAAATGAATAATAATCCATTATAATCAAAACTTTCAACTGGTACAGAAATGATGTGAAGAGTTAACAAGTAGTGGCCAATAAATAAGTGAGCAAGTGATGGATGAAGTATTTTAACCAGAATAACATGCTTTTCAATTCGTTTAACTGGTCACCACTTCGATTTTAGAGTTCTTCAGAAATTTCTTTATAACTCTAAGCAGAATGATAAATCAGCTAGTGTCCAACAAAATAAAATATAGTTGCAGGAATTTTCACTGACATTAAAATTACACAGTTATAGATATTTTCTCAGACTAGGTAAGGACAATCTTAATCTTTAGTACCTCGAATATTTCACTACCTCATCCTCTTTCACTCTTTTACAAGCAAAAGTATGATCTCCACTACCATTTCAAACTTTCATGTGATATTCTTGTACATTCTTCGAAAATTTGAGTTAATCATTTGTTACTTATATCGAAAATCGATTCGGAATTTATCATTTAAGAAATGCAAATTTTAAAACAAAAAAAAAAAGGAAACTCCAAGTGGTAGACTGAAGCCAGGGAAAAAGGACGAATAATAGACTAAAATAATCTTTATTAAGGCATCTGGTTAAAACGAAAGGAGGGGTGGAGTATAAAAGTGGAAAAAATAGCAGGAAATGGTATATGACTAAGAGTGAGTAAAATGCCTTCCAAATATCCGGTCAGGAAACTGGAAACAGGAAACAGGACCTACCGAGCGAGATTTGGTGGAAAAAGTAGAAATGGGAAGTGAACCAACAATTAAGAGAAAACCGGCAAAGCTTTTTTCCTTCGCTTCCTGAATCAAAGCTCCCTCGTTTCCTCTCAGTTTTACAACAGTATATCATCTAGGAGTGTATTTATATTTAAAGTCATGTAATCTCGATTCACTTTCCTTCTAACCAATGTATAAATGAAACCACCGTCACTCTCAAAATGTCAGTGAATCGGCCAACTAACCGAGAGAGGTTGTTGCTGCTGCTCCAATTGGCTTCACTTCCTGTTTCACGTGCTGTTTTGTAGAAGAAGCTAACCGTGGATAATCCATCGGTGATGCTTAATCAACAGGTAGTGATATCGTTGGATAATTTTGATAGCCTAGCGACAGCAACTCACTAGTTAAAGATTAATGAAAATAGTGGTAATAGACGGAAATATCCCTTCCCTGTTTTTGATCAAATGATTCAAGAGCAAGCTGAACTCTCGAGTACTTCAAGCATCCTGAGCACTCAGAATGTTACTGCCAAAGCAAATGCCCACCTACCGTACTTCTTCCTCAGGCGCTTCCATAGCAACACTTCATTGCTTGATTTGATGCACACACAGACACAGACACAGACACGCACACACATACACACTTATGTACATATAACGGTATAAACACATGGAGTATAAGTTTCATTCACTTACATTTACTCACCCAGAAATGCTTTTTCTGCTTTTTGCCGGTCATTTTAGTAATCGTATGTATTTGTACTTTAAACTGCCTCTTTCCTACTGTCGCAGACTCGCATTAAATTCGGTTCTTAAACGAGCAACTGATTCTCGAATTCAACTGAACATATATCAAGTACTTCAAATTCAGCTGAATATATAAAGCATTTTATTTCATGCAAATATGACTTCATGCGTTCTCTTAGGTCTAACTTTTCCGAAAATCTATTTGGGGGCATATTCAGTTATTCAACTCAGCTACAAATGGGTTCCCATTGCAGACCAACAGATGAATTTTGTTTTCTCTCCCTAGAATACTGCAGAATTTGCCGTTTTGCCGATCATACAAAGTACCTGACATAAGATTTAAAGCCATATCCTTACCAGAACAAACCCACTCCATTTTATTTTCAACAGCACATAAGTTCCGACATCACTTTCTTCACTGATCAATAAAAATTACTGTACTCTTCCTAGGCAGAGCCAAAAGTATGATTTGGGATCATAACGCATGAGCAATATTTCAAAACAAGGAAAATCAGATACACTGATGACATGAACTTTTAATCCCCCAGCTCCGTTACTTAATCGAAGCATTTTGGTATGCATTATTTATTCAAACTCATTGCACAAATCCCATCCCTATATATAATCCAATTTTGGAATACGCCAGACCATTTAATGCGTAATTTAACGCCAGACCATTTAATGCGTAATTTCATCGAAAAATATGAGTGGAAAACAAATGCAAATACACTGAATCAGTATGGAATTTCATCGCATTCCGTAAAAAGCGAAAACAAAACCTCCTCAGCCTTAAATTTTAAATACAGTTAATGTACATTGTTCAAAATTAGCTGCAATAATAAGAGATTTTGACCATACGCAAATTTATTGAAATTTATTTTCCGAAACCTCTATAATTAAAAAACTAAAAAAGGACTGCTGAATTCAAGAAAAACTGCAAACTTGTCTGTCTTTAACCTAAAAGTGTGCTTTTGTGTCTTCATACGAAATTTAGGTAGAAATACCGAAGTTTATAGCTTTCGAGCAATGAAATGTCAGCAATGGATTGAAAACTAGACTATGGCAAAACTTAACCTTGATGAGAATACACAAAGATGTTATAACGATAGAATAGAATTTGATTAAATCATTGCATTTCAAACAGAATCATAACAGAGACTAGAGAAATTAAATGAAAATTTATTTAGCTAGTTGAAATACAAATACACCTGCACCTCATTAGATGATAACTTATAACGGTTATATAAATTAACGCTGTTTATGATAGTCAGAAGGAAAAAAAAAAACTCGAAAATCACAAAACACAAATCCAGAAGGTACCAAGTATCCTCTGAATAAGAATCCAAATTTGAGCCTATAGAAATTTCTGAAATGGCGATGGGGAGTTAGAGTCCCATCGGATATAAAAATTTAAGAATGTAAAATCAAAGACATTAGCGACATTTAATCCTTTTTTTGAAAATGTCACCAACTGTTCAATTGTCGGTATTGCAATCGAAATCATAACTACCATAACGTGGTGGCCGTTATTCTGCAAACTATTCAAAAACAAAACCTAATTCCAAGATGCAGGAGACATCTTAATTATGCCAAACGCTTCTTTAACTCGTTGCAAACAAATCTTGGCACCTTCACGACATTCAGGCGATACAAGTGTAAAATTGAGAAAACCATGTGGAAGATTATCGAGAAGATCAACAGCCATTACTCTGCCACCAGCACCTCGCATTTTCTTAGCGAATGTGATCGTATCATCCAAAAGTGGATCCAGATGGCACGCCTGCATTAAATTCGCTAAGTAAGCATATGTAAAAGTATTCTAAAAAATTTTTGAAAGCCCCTATAATTTCATGGCAAAAGGACACTTTAAAACATACCACAAACCAAGCTGGGGGCAATCGTGCGAGATCCTCTGGTGACGCATATATTGGAGATATGAGTGGATCTCTCGGGACCTTTTTGTCTATTATATCAGCAATATATGATTTATTGCAGTTATTTTTAGTTTCCTGAAATGACTTCAAATTACTTCCAAATTTATCATGCTTCTTTTAAAAAGCAATTCTAATCATAACTAAATCTGCAAAAACATACAGTAAACAAACTTACCTTCTTTTCCATCTCTGACGCCATATTGGGAGTCAAAGAAGCAGCTCGATTAAGTTTAGGCTTATCCAATAAGGGTATCGGTGATGACTTTTCGAGCCAATCAGAAATATTATCTAAAGCATGTCCAGCAGCCATGGCGGCTGCGCCGGCAAGACTCTGACTGAGAGTTCGCTTATGTGCCTAAAAACTTTTAAGAAAATATTTTACAAAAAGATATAAACATCGGCAAAGATTTCATTAGATAAAATATAAAAATTGTTTCAAATTTTGAGTCAATTATAAGTGTATCCTTTACCACTATCGCCAGAAAAATAAAATTAGAAACATACCAACGATTCATTTTTGGTTGCGATCTTGTGAGAACTCAATGAAGTAAGCATAAATCTGGATCGCGTGGGACTTTTGACTGGTGCAACTGTTTGCGGGGGTAACTCTTTCGGAATTGTTGTCGATGGTGAACAAAGCAACGCCGCAAACTTTGAAACACGAGAAAATTGTTTATTTCCTTCCATATTCATTATTTCTTCTTTCTCTTCCCGAGATTTTCTACAACCGGCATGGTCGACGAAAATCAAAGCGCTAAATAATCGATATTTTTCAAAGCAACCCCCAAGAGTAATCACAACAGAAAAAATTCTATTTAGAGGGCTAAAATTTAAAAAAGTTATTGTTTGAGTAAATCACAAAGTAAACTCAAATTAAACAGAAGACACTTATTTCTCGGTTAAAAATGCAACATAACAAAGTTCAAGAATACGCGTACTCCTTGGTGAGTGGGTGAATTTTTAAATAGTCTACCAGCCGTCGATCATACATATTTAACGAAAGATGAATATGAAGCGGATCTGATTTTATCTGGAATTAGTTATCAAAAACAAATTTAGATAAAATCCAGTTTATGTGATTTTTTTATTACTCATAATCAGCTAATAGTGACGCAACTAAAAGTCATACAATATAGTGGAAGGATGCAAGATTCTTAATCATTCCACGGAATCCAGCCAATAGTTAAGTTGTCAGTAATCGGACGGACTATCCTTAGCGGACAAACAGAGTTATAACTCTTCAGTTTATCTGAAATTCAGGAATATTTTTCGGTCTTCGAAAACCCCTGTTACTAGTTTCCACAATAAAGTATAAAGGCCGATTTTTTGGAACATATCTTACTACACAATCACGAAGTAAAGCACCTGGATACCAGAGAGACAGGTATCATCTCCATCTTCATCCTCCTCGCTAATATTGGTATCATCGCTGAATCCGTGTTCATCAGCTTTTGAAATTGCCGACATATTTTGTGTTTCCGCTGTGGATGGGACATCAGCTAAATTCACCAAAGAGACAATCGATGAAGAGCCCTACAATGTTATTTATGATGCTAACTCAACTTTCAAATATAAGTAATAAAAATGTAAAAACCGTCTGAAAATACTCAAAAGTTTAAAGAATCGGGTCAAAATAAATTACCTCCAAACCTACTGCATCGCTTCTCTGCATTTTTTGTACTTGTTTCACATATTCTTGTAAGCTTTTGTGGCCACCTTTGTCAATATCTTTCTGTTGTGATCTGTCACCATTTGCTGTGTGATTTATCGGCTTTCCAGTATAAGCTAAAGAAACGTTTTATAATACCAACGAATTGATCACTAAATGTAAGTAGTAAACGAGGACATAATTAATAGCCAGTAATAAATCCATCTCACAGAAATAATTTGAAAAACATACCAGCAATACACCGCAACACGACTCCCATGTGTAAAAGAGGATCCATACAACTTAGCAACCGTGAAGGTGATGGAAGGTACTGAAATACAGAAATATTGATTATGGACAACAAAAGAACAAATAGATTACACTTGGAAGTTTCGAGAAATTTAAAAACAGCTCTCTAACCATGTTAGAGAATAAACTACAAAAACTCGTAAGCAGTAGATAAAAACATTCAGAGATCTCAGGGAGAGTTACCGACTTGAAATTGAACTTCTCATTTGAATTTGACACGTTCCATTTCTTCTGGTTTCAAGAAATGACTAATTTTGGTAAAAAACAAGCAGGTAGAAACCCACTGTCAAAGTACAAGGTATTGATTTCAGTAAGTGACCTGGAAAAGAAATGGTGAATAAACGGTAATAATTCCATCCGGTATCCTCTTCACATCAAGTTGAACAAGCTTCAAGCTCACCGACATTATCAAATTACCGCCCGCTGAGTCGCCGATCATGCATATTTTTTCACCCGTCCAACCTACAAAATAGTTATGCAATAAAGCAAGAGAATAAACTCCCAAAATTCGAAAGTAGTAGACACAAACCGAGTTGTGCTGCATTATTGATAATATATGCATATGCATACAATACTTCTTCTGTAGGACGAGGAAATGGATTTTCTGGTGCCAGTGAATACTCGACAGATACAATAGAACAATTCAGTAATTTAGCCCACACTCGCAAATAAGTCTGGAAATGAGACATGCAAAAATTAGTTTAACATAAAAGCGCTTAGGATATCTCTAATAAGAAAGTTCATTACTTCATGAGATTTGGAGGTAGTTGCGACATAACCACCACCGTGACAATGAAGTAATAAATACGGCGATGGTGGGAGCTGATTCTGCGACCCAGCAGGACTCTGAAAATGAAACTATACTAGTTGGCAGCTATAATTTTGATTTTTTTTCCAATTTTCTTAAAGTTTCAATTCAAAAAATTTGACTTTTCAAGAAACTTACAAGAACTTGTCGGTGACAATACGATAAAACACGAATTTTGACTGGCCGAGGACCAGTGTACGAAGACGGTTCTGGAATTTTCACAGTACCACCACTCGTCGTTGCCATTGTTATTGACCCTACCCAACCGATTTCACGCAACTCATTTATTGCCATATTTGGACAAAATATACGAGGAACCTGCTGTAAATAATATCATCGAAATAGAGAGGGAAAACGTAAAATAATTACTAGAAAAAGAACGATGGAGGAAATCATCCTCTTCAGTGAAACGAAAGAGAGAACTTACACTACCAAATTCTGACAAATTCCAGAAACCTCTACAAAATTCAATGTCGGCTTCACGAGTTACCTGAAAGAAAAGCCACGATCATGTACTGAATAAGCTTGAAAAACGAAAAAGTAATACAGCAGAACAAATAACTATGAATTCAATAGTAAAACCTTAACAATTCGTTTAGCTCTTTGTTCCGGACTTAAGATGAACCGAGGTGAATTGAGAAAAGATCCCAAAGTACTGCGTCCTTTTTCCCATGACAAACTGTATATAGCAAGTATTACACCAAATAAGCGAAATATACGCCCAATTGATGGCGGAAACTGCAAATAGAGACTTTATGACAAGGATCAAATTCTAAGAAATTTATAAAACCTCAAAATAAACCTCGACTTCGACTTTTTGCAACGTAAGACTAAACACATTTTTCTCATAAACCTAACTGGTAGACAGATAATTGCAAACACTCACCTGAAAGCCCAGCGGTCTTCCATAAAAGCATGATGGATCAAGCACTTCTATGCCACCTAGCATTGCTTGGTACTTGGTGTAGTCTCCATTAAGATCAGGAAACAAACAATTATCGGGGGCGTATACAGCTGCATCAATGACCTGTAGGTAGAATGATTTAGGTAAGGTCTAAAAAACTTAAATGTATATCAGAGGTTAATCCCAATAATCGACATTAAAATCACTAATAAATAGTAAATGAACAGACTGTTGATGACATAGCGATATGTGCAGCAATTTGAAAAAGAAAACAAACCATTCGTAAGGCTGAAATGAGAAAATTCAGAACAGCACAGTAACTTTCAACTTCTTTACAGTAATACGATGCGCGAAACATCATCGTCTGTCGATGTTCAATACAGGAACGCAAAACGGAGATAAGGTGCAGCACAATCGTGTCACATACACAAACTAGAGATCTATAAAGTTCACCGATTTTCGTAAAAGTTGGGATAAAAATAAAAGCTGCAGATCTCATACTGGTGAAACAAACCGAAATCCATTTCCTGGAGTAAGCTTGTCATAGTCATATCGAGGTGCCATGTCCTGCAGTTTTTTCACAACGTCTGCAAATTATAAAACTTCAATATTTGACATATAAAACGATAAAGAAAGCATATGTAAGAATGCATATACCATCCGTTAAAAAAAAAAATACCTTCCAAAGGTAGGGCAAGAGATGAAATTGTATGGCAATTTTTCTCTAATCTGCTTGCATACGTTGTCCAACTTGTGGTATTTTTGAAAAATCCTCTGTTATCATCGGCTAACTAAAATTTCTACATTCTAGAAAAGACGCTGCTTGACTTTAAACAAAATATCAACAGGAAAACAATCTGCGATAAGTAACACTTTAAGTTTTTCGATATACTTCGTGAAATTTTGGATGCTCTCTTCTCCCTCAAAATCAGGGAAAAAGAGAATTTTATTATGATGAACATTTATGCTTCAGTTATATTGAAAACCAGCATTTTTTTACCTCAGCTAACAGTGCGAATACGGCTGACCGCCGAACGGAGAGCTTGCCATTTAAGGGAGCTTTGTAAATCGTTCCTACGCCATCGGGGTGGTTATCAATCACATTATTTTTTAGTATATTCATCATTTGCAGCCCATTATGCCTAAATGAACAACTTAATATGAACACATTTTATTATTAACAAGCACATTAACAAGTAACGATGTGTGAATGAAATGAATTCTATTTCAAAATCAAATTTCTCTTCCTTTTCAGTTTTTGGTCTCTTCAATACATTATCTTTCAGTTTTCTTTCAAATATTCATTTATGTCCCAAAAGCCCAACTGATGGAAAAAATAAGCGAATTTTCTGGATGATCAACTAGTGTTTATGCTATGGAATATGCTCATATAGAACTCTTAAGTTAGCCGCTTCCGATCAAAACATTTAACCAAACCACGCAAAAGATATAATTTAATGAGAAATCAACATAAAACTAAATATATGTAAAGCATCCTCTTGAAAAGTCACAGAGAAACTAAGTGTTGAAATTTTGTTTATAGCCTGAACATGCGATCCCTAATTAACAGGCAAGCTGTAAAGTGAAATAAGATTTCTCACCCCACAGCAACATATAAACCTCGCATCCCCTCACCTTTGCTCTCACATCACACTCAAACGATTATTTTTTCGGCTTTTGCGTAAGGATAGAGAGGATACTGAGATGGATAGCATGAACCCTTCACTTCGAGCATTATTTCTAGACAATGAAAATATACTAGAGAATCTAAGTAAGACTCTTTAGTACTCATTTAATTCTAGTACAACAAAGCTCTCCTGCAAAGTATGGTAACTTCCTCTTCCCTCTCGATAAGAACTTCACACCTTCCTTTCGTTCCTGATCCACTTTACAAACACGACCAACCGCAAAACACGCGTCAATGCATGACCGTATGATAAACTGAGATACGGTGGTTGAAAGGAGTACGGTAGTAGTTCTATCGATTGGCGCTGCAATCGCGGCAGTTAAATTGTTTGGAACGTTAACTTTTCATATTGATTATACTCCTCGTCCAAAGGTAGAATACAAGACTTGAAAACAGGAGAGTTCTGATATATGCGTAATTCGGGATGTTCCAAATCCTGTTCAAATGTTACTTTAACATTTTTCGGAGAATTTTCAGATAAAACGGATAACAGTGATTTATTAATAATGTATAATAAGGATGTTTTGATATCAACTTCAAAAAATTACTCTTGTCTTTTTAACAAAGTTTAGATTAGAACGGGAAAAAATTAAATTGATTTTGTGGGAAGGAGGGGGCGAAAGGTAATAAGTCGAAATTTATACACTGTATGCTTTTTCACTGAAAACTCATTTCTTCAAGAAAATATATGTAATGTAGAGTATAATGCACTTGTAATCGCATTCGTAGAATGCGTTGCGTGAATTCTGTATGTTTTTATCCAGCCATCCATCATTTGAAGTATCTTTTAGTTCGGAAATTGTAAGAAAGTTTATCGTGCTACAAAAAAACAAAAGTGGAGTAATGGAGCATTTCTGATGGGTATGTTGTGCTTGCTTCGTGCATTTCCTTCATAACATGTATGTATCATGAATTTTTTTTATGCATAATTGTATTTTACAGTGCACATTAAATCGAAAGTAGGAACGGAGATTAATCAGTTGTTGAAGTGTAGTGGGGCTGATAATCAATATTTGCATTTACTTGTCGAATCAACAAGCTTCTTATAAATTGGTAAATGTTTCGATCCATTTTTTGTTTCAGGATTCCGTAGATAATGCGCGGACTTTGTCGCCACTTGTAGATTTCTCATGGTGATGTCCTTCTGAATATTTTAAATACTGACTTTAATTTTTCTAATTTTTTTGTTGGAATTGGAACGCTTCTAGTGTATGGCTTCGTTTTGCAGGGGTGCAACAGCATGGTTGTTTGGGGCTTATCGAATATCACGGACGCCTTACAAAAGCGTTTGTGTCGCTTTCTTATACATAGATATTTGAGCGATTTTCTGAAGTCTAGCATCAATCTGGAACAATTATCAGCCACACTTTATGGTGGTATTGCATCTGTTAGCGATGTTGACATGGATGTGCAGGTATCATTTTTCAAATTTTGGAGTAATGTTGTTAATTGCTAAGGATAATGCAGGCAATTCACACGACGAATTGTTGTGAAATGTGGATGTCGAAGGAGAAGACGATATTTAAGTCCTTTTCAAATATGACAGCTAAGTCTTTACTCAATTTAACATGTAACATGATATGTTGGGAAGTTATCTAATCGATGTTTAAATGAAAAGAATAAATCAGCTAGAAATTTTATTTCTTTAGAGATTAAATGATGTGTTTGAATCGATGAAAATACCATTTACGGTGGTTGAGGGGTACATTGGCGAAGTCAGTATCACAGTTCCATGGCAGTATATCCTTGTAAAATCCGTTGATTTGGAAATAAAACAATTGCAGCTCACACTTCAGCTTCAGCATTGCGCAGATGACTCACCAGGAGATATAGGTCAAAAATCACATCCTTGATTTTTCCATCTTCCTTGAAGTTCAAGGTGTATTATTTATATTTTACTAAACTGTAAGGTAATTATTTACGTATTTTCAGTGGCTTCTATGTTTGGAAGTGTTATGGGGTCATTAGCAACGTCTATGGAACTAGCGCAGAGTTTTCTGAATCAGGAAGAAACCACCAATGAAGCAGAGGACAAAGGCATCGAACAGTTTGCTGAGGTATGAACTTTCTTCATTTGAGCCTTGTAGATTCATTTCCTTATTTTATTCTTATCAGATACATGAAATTTAGGTCATTGATGCCGTTATATCACGTTTTCGGCTAATTTTCAACGACGCTATTATTCGCTTAGAAGGTATTCCTGATCCGGAATCTGGGTTATACACTGCCTTGGAACTGCGAATTGATTGGTGTGTTGTCATCTAGCATTATTTTCAGTTGATGAACATGAATTATACACAAAATTTTCGCATTTGGAGAATTTTTCAAGTATTCTTTTGTTGATGAAAATGCATTTTCTAAGGATAGTTTTTTTCTTTATTTTGAAATCAAGTTTAAACAAAGGACGAGCTATTGTATCTCGAAATTTCATGTAGGATTGAACTCGTCGACGAACAGTTAGAGTCGGCAGCTTTCAATACTGAAACAGTAACTTCACAACCACGTTCGTTATCGGCTGTTCCAGATTTCAATAAACTTTTTCATGTAAAAGGCATACGTCTATATACTGATATTTTCACCAAGTAAGTTATGTATGAATGTTCATGTTTTGATGGAAAAATATGTAAGATGATTGGGGAATCATATTCACCCATGTCATGAGCGATATATTATTGCAAGCCGTTGTCATCTTTTTCATTTAGACCAGGGATGAGAGATCTACCTGAAGAAAATATGTCTGCATCAACGCAGGTCATAACAAGTATGTATCTGCGGCGTGAAAAAGAGAAAACAATGAAGGTTGGTAGATCTTTATCATGTTTAATGATTTTGCTTTCATTAGCTTTATTGAGGATTATTATGAATATTCCGTTAAACGTAGTTTTCATGATAAATCTTCATTTCAATTTCCAGAGTTTACAAATTACTTTTGGTTCCAGAAACTGTCGGCTTCGGATTCATCAGATGAACACTGTGAAAAAAACGGCGGTGTGTTATGTTCCATACAAATGTCGACAGCTTCAACGATTTATGAGTCATGTTATTCACGTAACAGCTGTATGGAAGATGATTTCCCTTCTACTACTTCCTCTCCACTAAGTTCTTCCGCGAGCACTACGTATGTTTTGGTCATTCCTTTTATGTTTTGATTATTTCGTTTCAAATATAAGAATCGATATTCCAGGTTGGAGTCGAATCCAGTTCTTTTTGCATCATTTAATGGTAACGTTGAAACAGTTATTGTTCGAGTACGTAACAACGAGATCTCATCGCAGTATGCTTTGTCTTCTGAAAAGGTTGACCTTCTTATTTTCCTGTTGATATTTTGAACTTAATTTCGAATTCATTTTTACTTTGTTAACACTAACTTATTTTTTTAATTTTCTTCCAGGAAATTAGTCTTAATTTTGATGGTTTGTGTGTGTTTTTGACATCTTCACAGCTGAACATTTTGAAAACATTTTTTTCCGCGATTGCAAGGCCTCCTCCAAATTCTGGTTTGTTTAAACATCCTGTACCAGCCTTCTACTTTCATTTGTTTGATGACTTTGTATCTTCGAAAGCTTATTGGATCTCGTTTTAGGTGGTGCACAATGCAGTTTAGGAAAACCAATGTGTATGCAAGATTATCAACAGGTTGAAGCCGAGTTGCAGACAAGAATTGTACCATCAAGCCAAATCGGCACCGACTTTCAGCATGGTAAACCTTATTACTAGCAACCTTTCTTAAGCATTAACTTTTAATTTGGTTTTCTCTTTCTGTAGAACTTTGATTTTAAGGCGATAACTGCATTCTGTTCCGCGTGCACTTCTTATATGGTTTCACAGGATTTAATAGCTCCTGCCACTACATTTTTTTGATAGAACTCAGAAATCATTGTGTTGTTTAGGCAACTGGGGTGGTTCAATGATGTTTTATGATGCACAGAGGAAACCTTCAACAGCACCGGTTGATGAGCAAATGGCTAATGTTTCGTTAAATCTCAGTGATGTAGGGGATGGTCGAAGTGGCAGATTTTCAAAGGAAATTTTAAGAAGCGACTGTTCGCAAAGTTGGTTTTATCTTGGAGGTGCCATAGAAGACTAGCAAAGGATGAAATTTATCTGCGAACTAGTATTAATTTCAAAAAAGACGATAATATTTCATATTGCAGAAACTTTGAAAAACTCGGATACTGTATCAGACGTAATCAGTGTTAAAGCAAGCATTTGCAATGTTGTTGTTGTTCTAACCCATAAAGACCATCTCGGACAAGATGAAGTTCGAAACAGGTTTGATGTTAATTTTCGAGTTCTGCTTGATTTTGCTTAACGAAAAATTCTGTTGTAGTGAACGCTTGTAATAAGTTGATTTTAGAGGCGCCGAAAACATCACTGATATGATCAGTGCATATAAGGAATTGGCAGAAGGGTTCTTTAAGGCGGCATCTTCTTTGCGGTTCGGCATTCAATTGAATGAATTAAGTCGGAGTACGAAACATCTGTATCGAGACGATCATCTACAGTAATTTCCTTTTAATTCTTCTCATATATTTTTTTTTATTCCAATCTCTTGTCTCTTTAGGTTCATTGGTGAAGGAG
The DNA here is from genome assembly GCA_916381525.1 of Cercopithifilaria johnstoni. Classification (NCBI taxonomy): domain Eukaryota; kingdom Metazoa; phylum Nematoda; class Chromadorea; order Rhabditida; family Onchocercidae; genus Cercopithifilaria; species Cercopithifilaria johnstoni. Next base: position 82,097 of record CAKAEH010000766.1, read on the forward strand.
TCGCATTTGATTATAATCAAGTAAAAGGTCGGGAGAATTACTCCTTTTCAATGAGTTTAGAAGCGCTTGATGTGGAATTATTAGAAGTTCTGTCGCCGGCATCGTCCAGCACGGTATTATTTATCCCGTAATTTTTTTCGGATAGCATTTGCAGATGCAGTAAATTTTTTTTTTTAATTTCATTTTAAAGGACGCCGAAGAAACTATCAAACTGTTTTCGTTTTGTGATAATGCATCAACAACTGAAAAAAGCCGTCGACTAATGGTTACTGTGGAAAATGGCAAAAATTCACAGGTCTTCATTACAAAAGGATATTGATTTCTTACTTTTTAGTTAAATTACTTTGTCCGAAACTGTATATAAAATGCATACATGTTTTCTCTGGAAATTTGTGGGTCCAAACTATTGTTTGTCATGTAACAATTTCAGCATTACGATGTGACGGTAAATATGGCAACTTGTGAAAGTGAATTGGACATTTCGATAATTGATCGGATATCTTCTCTTTTGATCACGAAACCTTTTCATACTTATCCATTTCCTTCAATTCACAATGTTAACGACTTATCACGAGGCTTGAAGTAAATTTTGCATATGTTGTGTGTTGGATTTTTCCGCAAATATTACTTTTAAGTTTTAGTGTGATTGATGATTTTCCAGAACAGACTTGCTTTTTACCGCTATGCAAGATGCAAACAACACACCATTATCACTATCACTTATTATTGGTTGCTCAGAATTGGACTTAAATTTGAGGTTCAGCCTTTTTCATTTAATTTATGCGATAGTACATAAAAATGCAACAAACTTTTCATCGTTACTTTTTCTAAATTTTGACTTATTGTTAATGATAGTGGTCTTTATTTCTTAGGATACCAGTAGTAGATTTGCGACGTTTTGAATCTTCTCCAACTCGAGTACCCCACTGGAAAAGAAATTTGCACAAGGAGTCAATAAGGTTGACTTTAATGGATGTTAGGCTAGAGATGCCAAAATTTGATGTGTCGCACTTAAGGCAATATGGAACAGTTATCATTTCGGCTTCTGCTGTAAACGGTATTTCTCTATCCTTCATATGAGTGATTCCTGGCCCTTCAGGGATAGGAGGCAAATCTATTAGAGATTACTGGCATTGGGATTATTTGGAAAACAAAATTTTATCAGCAGTTTTTATCTTTTATAAATTGATGCAAATTAATACAGGGGCTCCCTGAAAGTACGTAGTTTTTTCTTACTGTTGGCAATGAATGACTGTTGGATTTTTATTTTTAATTGCAAGTTTTAGGGTCCTTCAATCTTGTCGAAAAAACTGGCTTGGCGAGTCTCGACTCTCTCATTCTTTTTGCTGGCTGTTCAGAAACATGTGGTGGAGGTTGTGTCAGGTATTGTCGTGAAAATTTTTGATTCGAATATTTTTGCTTCTCAGACGAAAATTTGTTCATTCTTTGTGGAAGATGAGTTTTATTCTTCGTGATGGATAGAGCTGGATCACTATTTGGTAGTATTGAAGACCGTTCATAATACTGGTATTGCCAACATTATTACTGGTATAGAATGATAATACTGCTTGCATCGAATTGAAGCGCACTATTTAAAGCCTTTTAGGAAATTTGCAACTAACATTTGATTTGCAATTAATTAACATTTGCAACTAAGCAAACAAAGCAGATTATTGTATACTTAAGGCACAGAGCAAGCTAAGTGGAGAAAGGATTAGCTTGAATAATCTTTGTGATATGGATTTACATGTGAATTAATTTATAGATGTTTAAGATATAGGTTTGCCAGGTGCTTGACATATAAATTTTAAGCTAGAAGAATTTACATATGAATTGGATAAATGATAGAAATAGAGCAAATTTCTGGAATGCAAGTACTTTAATTTTGTAGATACCATTGATAACTATTATTTTTTATGCTATTTGTTAATCATTATTGTAAAGTGTTATACTTATCGTCATGAAATTTATTTTTAGCCTGAAGCTTAGCTACGATAATAGAAATAGTAGCTTGGAGTCAACTTCTACGCGCTGTAATGAAACAGGTTACTCATGCGCCTCACAGTATGATGCTGAAAGCGAAGCAGATGTAAAAATGGAGGGACCATTCTCAAAATGTATTATACGCAATGAGAACCGAGTGGTTGGTAGTTACCCACCATCACCACTTTTTTTTTCACCGTAGTAATGGCGGAATATTGATTTCATAATATTTAGATAATTGTGGTTGGAAGCACAAAGGAGATGCTAGAATTTGGTGAAAATTGTCTATCAAATGCACGAATAAATTGTGAATTAACTGTTCCGGTACTGCGAGTTCACTTACCTAGTCGTCACTATTACGAAGTTATTTATAATAGGTAAGTCTTTCAGTTTTCTATAGCGTCCAACCTTAACAGTGCATAGCCTTGTAAAGTGTGGCAAGTATGGAGCGTGCTCTCTATGAGCTTCATATAAGCTGAGAAGACCTATTATAATTTAGGAAATTTTTTTTTGTAGTCCTAAAATTTCATTACTTTCTGAACTGTTGGAAAATTCTGATACATAAAGGTTGATGAATGATTTGTCAATGTGGCAGCCATCTTCTCCAGTCTTCAATAGTTCTGATCGGCAGAGAGATATGGAAGTGTTGGATGATGGACTCTTCGAACTCTGTAGATCTTCAAAAAGGAAAAGTAATTTTTCTTGGAAATATGTTTACAATCTTTTCATAAATTCTTTTTTGCTTACTTGGGTAAGGAGAGTTTCATTAATATTAAATTTTGTTTTCTGGATAAATTGAATAATATTTCAAGTTTTAGTTCAAAGTTTTGACTTCAAAACTTTTGAAATTACAGATTCTACATACAGTGAGTGTAATGTTTCCTGCTCTCACGGTTCGACTCCAACAGTAAATGCATTAGGCAATGAAAAATCTCATGATTTTTGCTTGCTGGCAAATATAAATGATGGCCGAGTGCTCATTGGAACTGAATTTGAAGTTTGTTTTTGTAATCTTTCGAAAATTCGTTCTGTAATGTATCTCTCCTAGTTTCACTAATTTTGTTTTGGATTTCAGGATGGAGTTATGAAGAAAATGGGTCAAGTTGGTGCTGTTTTGCATAAAACGCAAATAATGACAATTAATGGTTTTCATGGCAATAAGGAGCTATCTTATTTTTATTCAACTTCCAAAGTTGTCAATTTTTTTCATAGAAGTAAGTATAAGTAAGGCCCTCTTCAACCGCGAAGTTTTCTATAGTTTTCGATGGTCTTTATATATAAGCACACTTAGTGCATGCAAGTAATATCTTCAGATCTTGTTGGAGACGTAGTCCCATTTGAACATTGTGTTTTGAAGAAGGATTTCGCCCAACATTTCAAAGAAGGAATTCAAGTAGAACCGTTAGTAGATGAGGAAATTTGTTTTCTGGAGGAAGAGGAGGATAATTTCGCCATCGCAGTTAGAATTGATTTTCATTTTCCCGAAAATCTCAAGGTTTTTATTTATTGTTTATTAGATATATACCACCGGAGTTGCTTTAACCACATGATTGATTTGGACAAGGATCATGCAATTCTTTTTCGTTTCAATCAGAAGGCTGAAAAGTTGTTTCCTACTTAGTTCCTTAAGTTTTTTTTTTTCAGCGATAGCTATATTATCGATCTTTCTTTTTTTAGTTATGTTTTTTACTGTTTAACGCGTATTAGTGTTTTTCGATGCCAGAACTAACCAATCGAAAACACTCTAGAATGTGCTGGTTGGAGTTGGTATTCGTAATACAATGTTGCATTTGAAACCACATACAAATGCTGAGCAATTTTGGATTAATCAGTTGATTAATTTCTTCGATATCGTCGATTATGGTATTCCTGGCTACGAAGTTCCACAAATAACGACAGAATTACATATGCATTTCTCATCCTCCCTGTTGGCTTATGAACATTATTTCGAGAATTCATCACCTCCTTTATCATTACGGTTAGTATATCCGATATATGTATATATCAATTATCAATTGACTTGCTAATTCCTTAAAAACGCATGCGTGTTTTTAGGAAATTAAGTCAGTTAATACTGCATGCATCGATTCGAAGTTTAACTTGCTTTTATTACATGGAGTCCGGGCTTTTCAGAGTGATGCTTGGTTCTTGCGACATCAGTAGTCGAATCATGCAGGACCTTGAAATATACAAATTTGAATGCATATTTGAGCAGCTTAAGCTCTTCGCATCATTCAATCCGGATGCCCAAGTCATTGTGAATCAAAATGGAACCAAAAAGTCCACAAAATTCGAGCATAAATTTATACATATGCTGTCTGTGGGTATGTTGCAACTAGAGGTATGTTTTGCTATGAGTTATCCAGCTTATAAGTCGGTGCAGGCTTTTTAAAAATTTTGAAGTCCTTTCTTCATTTATTGTGGAAAATCTATATGTCATTTTTTTTCATGTCCGCCAACGAAGTGATTCAGTTGTGGTTAATTAAACAAATCAATTCACTAGCTAATATAGACTGCTGTTTCTGTTGTCCATTCCAGCAAATATATTAGCATTTGGGAAATTTTATTCGAATTTAAATGCGAATAACATAAGCTTATAATAACTTTCAGGTGATGGCAGCTAAAAGTTCCGATACTACCGATAGCAGACCAGAAAAATGCTTTCCATTTCTGGAAGTTAAGTGCAAAAATGATTTGTTGAAGGTAATCCAGGTTTTTAAATCGAACAGTTTTTTTTAAAAGTCTCAACTCTTTGGAACTCTTTGGATATCATCATTAATAATCAAAATAGTTATAAAAGTTGCAGTTGTGGGCTTGTTCGGATTCTCTGTGTTTAGTCGTTAATGTGATTGCTGAGCTGCTAGATGCGCAGACTTCCAAAGTGGCTGCACCCAAAACTGGATTACAAGCACCAATTAATATACCAACAATCGGCAATTCAAGAAGACAGGCATCCACTGAACAACAAATGGCCAATATTGAAGTAAGTTCTGTTAGGAAGTATGTTCTGCAATATATATTCCAAGGCATTCTAAATAAATTAGTATTTCGAACCGTATTGAAAAATTAACTTGTGGAGAACAAGCTTCCTTTCGCTATGGCATGAAATTTCATATCGTTCTTTCATTTCAAGAACTTAGAAAAAAAAGACCATTTAGGATGCACTTAAAAAATGTGTTACTCCTATTTTTCATTGTTAGTTCTCCACTGCTACATTCGTTTTACTCCATCATTTATCAAGTCCGGTAGTTTTATAGTTAAAGTAGCTTGCTTATTCCGTGTGTTTATCGCACTAGTAATTTTCTTCATTTAGTATTAATTTTTTAGCTTTTACTTCCAAGAGTGCTAAATATTTTCAGTGCGATATGCTTCATATTTCTAAGATGCGTTGAAACGTAGGGCTTGCGGGGCAATTTAATTGCTGGCTATCTTTAGTTTCTATTCATTGCCCCTACTACTATTATGTCGTCTTAAAGTCCACAGAATGGTTCATTCCTTTCGTAACTCATTGAGCTAAATGCCTGCCAATTAATTGTTTAGATGATATATGTTGACAACCTGTGTTAATTACTATATTTAGTAGAGACTTTTGTTTCGGTGTTGCCGACGTGACAAAGTTTCATGTCTTAAGTTGCATTTGCAAGTGACATTAATGTGTCGCACGCAGCTCATCTGAAGATATCACAGGTTGTTGTGCTCATCTGAAGCTGTCGTGAAAGTTTTCGATTTGAATACTTGTTTCACAATGATTGTTAGAAGGGTTTATTCTTGGTAGAGTTGTTCTTCACTTAACAAGACAATAATCGGAAGATATCAAGAATAGGAATGATTAACCGCTTGATTTTAAAGCAGTAAGTTTCATTATCATTAGCTGCTTTCGGATTAGGCCGTGCTCGATAAGCTCTGCTTATTGTAAACAGGCAATGAAATTGATGGCGAACAAAGAATTGCTTGAGAATATAATAAAACCGATGATAGAAGGGGAGTTATATAATGTAAGTCACTGAGAATATTTGAAAAAAAGTTTCTATAACATAGATTTCACGAATCTAACATACTTTATGTAAATATATATTAAAAATCTTTATATTATAAAATTATTTCGGGTTGTCGACATGCACTTCACTATCAGTTTATTGTGGTTAGGTAGGCCCATAATGGAAGTCTTGAAATTTTTAGGGTGCTAATTCAGGAGATAAACAATGATGTTTTTTCAACGGATAAGCAAATAGCAGTAAAGTAACAAAAAAAAAAGACAGCAAAGATGTGAAACTGCTTCTGTATCTGCATAACTTCCGTATCTGCATAACCTGCGGGGTTTTTCAGCAATGAAAGACTTCCAGAAACTTGGTGTTTAAAATCCATAATTCTAAGATTTGAGAATTGGTGGGGACATTGTTCTTCATTCATCCTCTTTTAGATGATTATTCATTCATCAGAATTATTTACGGAGTTTTGAAATTTAGAAAATGGTACGATCAGCGGTATCGCAATCTGAACATGAAATTTTTGAAAACCCGACGGATTCACCTCAGAATTTGTCAGACAGTTCCCAAGTGTTGTTGAATGCGATGATAGGTAAATTTTGTCTAATATTAATCACTTCTTAAATTATTTTTGAAATGAGAATCTATGTTGTCTCTCTATCAAATAAATTTTTTAATGAGCATTTGATATGCTATAGATTTAACTGATACAACAGAGGATAGCAGACCTAGAGATTCATTTGGAACGCTTGGAATTGATGAAGGCTTCTGTCTACTTGATGAAATCCCGGGTAGTGGTATCACGGTATACTTTTTCTGTGATTTTTCAATTAGTAAAATGTACTAAATACTTTCCATATATTTATTTTTCTGTTGGGTTAGGATTTCATCTCTCTAGTCATAAAAGATTTTAGACTGGTAATGGTAAACCATGGGCACGATTTCTTTTTGCTGACAATGCGGCTCCTATTATATACGATGATTATTTGATAAAAATGGATGGCAGGTCGAACAGACCGGTTCTTTTCGCCATGAACAAAACTCACACGCCGTTTATCAAATATTCTATTGATGATGTGTCACTGGAACTTCATTTATACGGTGGTGCTGACTTCAGTAAGTTTTTAATGATAAAAGTCATTTAACATTTTGTAAACTGTTCAAAGCTGTGTGGATTCTACTAGTCATGCAGCTGTTGGTTTTTACATATTTTAGGCACTTCAAAACCACCTTCCAAACCTTACTGTATATCAAATGGAGGAAAATTGCGTCGTGAAAATTCTCCCGTTGGTGGTCATTACAGAGATTATTCTGCTCATGTAGATTTGCGTTTTTCTAAAGCAAGTTTTACTGATTGGTTCGTCTTATTACCGTAAATGATTTTTTGTGAATTAACACCGTTTTTGTTTATTTTAATCTTGCTTAAATTGATTGATTAGTCTTGATGTTTATCTGTGAAATTCTATCTTTCGAATGATTTACAACTCATCGTATTAGGTTAAATTCTTGTACGAATTGTACGATAAGGACGCACCCGCGTTATCTACAAGGCTCTTCAGTATTGGCTCAATCGAAATTTTGGATAAAATGATGTCTTCAAAAATTAATAAGCTGCTTTACCCGGTAAGCTGTAAAGGAACCTGTTTTTCAGAGAGGATTACTATAAAGCATGCGAGTACTCATACTACATTTTATTAATTTTTGTTGATTTTCTTCTGCTATAATTGCGTTCTGTTATTTATTTGCAGCATGTATGGGATCGGACGTTCCCGCGTCATTCTCACTCGCCGATGTTTTCAGTTCGTTTATATGAAACTCCTCAACATGAGGGTAAAATGAAGGTTTCCTTGTTACCTTTGCGTATCAACGCCGATCAGGATACTTTGGAGTTTCTCGAAGATTATGTAAATGATCTCTCGGGTAGTGTTGCTGTCTTACAAACAGGTTTGGGTCCTTCTTTCTGAATAATGGTAAATTATGTAGTTTATGGAACGATCGTCGTTAAAATCATTCAAAGTAATTTTTTAAATTTAGAAAACACCACAGCATCGAAAATGCCTGAAAAGCCATGGTTAGAAGTGCATCTGGACGGAAATACCGATAGTACACGGTACGCTGGAGATGCACATTCAAGCGCAGTAACAAACTGTATGGAGGTGACTATGCAAAATGATTCATTTTTGAATGAATTTACTGGACGCCAGCTGGAAACTTGCAACGATGAACAGCGGGACTCACTACTGACATATGATCTACTTAATTTGCATATTCGTCAGTATCTTATATTAATCATACTAAGAATTAGTGCTTTGAATCATAATGATTGGTTCAGACGCAGTTAAATGATGTTTTAATCATCTGAAACTTTTCAGATGATGATTTTCATTTGGATGAAGGTAGCATAATGGTCACTGAACGACCAGATTCAGCGAGTAATTTGTTTGACGAAAGTGGTAATTTGAATTCAGTAGATTATTTAATAATTTCTTCCGAAAATCAGCGCTGTATTATTTTTTCACAAATTTTATTCCGCTGGAGTTTTAGGGCCCATAACCGATGATGTCACAAATTTAATGGATAATACGAGTTCCCCTGTTCTATCGTCATCGAATGCTATGATTCAGTGCTTCAGTGCAGAAAAGACTGGTAGCAATATTCATACGGTTTTGCCTACCGCATGTGAAGAGGCAAATAGTGTAAAATCAAAGCTTGGTATAACGAAAAAAGAAAACGATGACGAAAAATCTGTTTCTCTACTGGTATTTGTTAGAAAAAATTTGTTTTTATTATCAAATGTGACTCTCTTGCTGTCTACTTTTTTTGGCAGAAATGGTCTATACTTCGTCTATACTTCGTCTATACTTGGGAAAATTATGATTTTTTAGAGCTGCATAACTGCTGTTTCTATGTAGTAAAAAAATATCAATACTTCATGCAAATTATCCCCTTCACACAATTAGAGTTTACTTCTGTGATGAAATTGGATGAAGGGAACGGTCTGTTATTCTTTTGAAATCATTTATATTGTTTCAGACCGATTATCAACGTGTCAAAAGTACCTTGGAAATAGATTCCTCTGAAGCAGAATCGATTGTTAAAGGAAAGATCTACTTTAAGTAATAATTTCTCTATATAAAGTATTTCTAAATTCATCAGCTCATTGGTTTTGTATTTTCACGTCATATTTTGTTGACGCTAACTACATCTCTTAGTTTATTATAGGGAATTTATATTTTCACCATCTGCGACGATTCGTTTGGATTTAAACGGGAAACGAATGCGTCCAGATCAGGGTTGGGTTTTGGGGCTTTTGGTAGGGCTGAGCGATTTCAAATGCACTGAAATACGTTTGAAGGAACTCAATTGCACTCGAGGGCTACTCGGCTATGATCGATGTGTCAAAGTAAATCATATTAATGCTTTTTAATGCATAATTGAGATGTCTCAATGCTTTTACATTATAATTCTCAAGGGTCGTTTGTTTAATTGGTCTTTGTGTGCCAACTGTACTTATTTGAAAACTTTAGTTTGCTATTAATGCCTGGCTTAACGATATTAACAACAAACAATTAGTACAGTTTATTACGTCGTATGGACCTATCAAGTCACTGGTAGAAATTGGTGAGCGAATTTTGACATGTTATGCCAAACGTTATATTTTTTTTATGCAAAAATGACAACATTAGAACCGAAATTTGCCAAACCTTGGAGTGTGGTGGTACCTTGTTTCCCATTCTTTATTTGTTGATTTCAATAATTCTTTTGCAGTGTTGTAAATGCACAGGATATTATGCGCATTAGTTGTAGGTCCCAGCAATTTCAGGCTTTGGGATCCGAGATCTATTTTTGATGCCAGTAAACGAGTATTGCAGAGAAGAAGGTCATATCGTAAAAGGATTACAAAGAGGGGCGGAAAGTTTTGGATTATCAACCGCAACGGCTGCGGTAGATATGCTGCAAAGAATGGTGGGAGTTGTGCAGGTAGGAATTCACTCGTGTCTCTATTCGTTTTTCAGAAAAATGTGATTTGTACTAACTATGGGAATTTGATGAAATATTGCAGAGCGTAGCAGAGTTGGCATTTGATATTGTTTCACCTGAATATCCCATATATCGACATCGAAGAAATATGATAGATTACAGTGTACTTCGATCGCCAAATGATATCAGAGAAGGCCTTAATATGGCTTTGGAAGCTATTGGGCGGGTAAGAAAATAAATTGTAGAAATAACGTCAATAACTTTTTAAAGATATTTCGGATATTTAAGTACTTAATTATTTTTCTCGATATCACGAATTTTAGGAAATAAGTGATACGGCGTTGGATTTCCAATTAGCTGCACTGGAAGATCAGGCAAGCGGTTATTCGACCGTACGCGGCTTTCTTCGACAAGCTCCAACTACAGTATTACGGCCTATAATTGCCGTAAGTAAGGCTACGGCCAACATTCTTGGTGGAGTGAGGAATCAGATGAAACCAGGCAGTCACAGGTGGGCTCCTAGGTAACTGTATGAAGCACGAGTAAGAGAAACTTGTTTTGATTTGTAAAAAGTCCCGGAGCGCTTATAAGATCTGAACTTTTGCAGGGAAGAGATGGAGAAATGGAAATAAAACGAGTCCATGGATTACTGATTCTTTCGTACTGATCGCGTCACTGAACTGTCAAATCTTATGGCTCAATTGTTGTAAATAGTCCTTTTTGCCGCAAACAGTTTTGTACATATTTGCTAGCAAGTGTTTCTAGCTCCTCTCCTAACAAGTCTTTTTTTAAATAATGGATTAGTACGGATAGGCCAGAATCTGTCTTTTTAATTATAGGCTATGGAAGTTTCCCAAGGTTGAATTGCATTGCCTCGTGCATACTTATTTAAGGCATAAGACAGGGAAGGCTCTGCTTCTATTGCACTCCTAGCACACTTTTATGTTGATTTGTGGATGTCTACTTTTGCACTTGGTTTCATTTTGTACATGTTTTGTTCATACAAAATTTTTGTGAATGTTCGAACGACTCATAATTGCACAACCGCAGTTAATACTCTCTCAAATGGACGGATTAATCCGTTTAACATAACCGCTTGTCAAGAGACATTAATGTACGTGAAATATTGCTTTAAGTGTGAATAAGTAAATTATGTTAATGTGTTGCTTTCAGGATTCATTTAGTCAACAACAGAAAGTCCATTAAAAATGAAATTAAGGACGACGCACTTCGGAGTCCAGTGCTTGCGTCTGAATTTATGAAAAGGTTACGCACCGGTTCGTGGAATACCAAAGAAAACACAAGATCTATAGCGGAAGTCGACGTTTACATTATGTTAGGACAATAGAGGTTAAAACTAATGTCTGGTATACTCTGTAACTATGTAACCTGGAAAGTATTATGACAATGGATGAGCGGTGTCAGGCAGTGGAGAGGAAAGAGCACGAGTGATTGATTCCCCGCTGGACAGTTTTTGCGCATCTGCTAATTCGTCGGAGAGAAGCGCTCTTGATTAAAAAAAAGTGTATGCAAAAAATTCTCCACAGCGATCTTATACAAGGAGGATGCGCACTAGTTCTAATAATCATCCCCCATCGGGAAGATATCCATTTATGTCCCGTTTACTACAGTGCAAAACAGTGCAATGTGTCCTACACGCGGTAGCAATTTTAGCAATAGTTAAAATTCATGAACAAAACTTTTTAATCAATGTAGATAGTTTATATGTACGAATGAGTCAACATCAAAACCTACAAATGTGCAAGTAGAATGGTCGGAAATAATTACCTAAACTGCACTGCGGAAAAGTGAGTCACCTAGGCAGATTATCAGAAAACTCCGAGTGGTAAGCTTCGCAAGCCGACTGGTTAGGCATTCATCCAGATGTCGGCAATCCGTCATATTCTTTCAAGGACAAAAGATGATAAAGAAAGAGGAGACCAAAGTGGAAGTTATAAAAATTAGTGCGAGTTGCAAAATAGTAAACTATGAGAAATGAGATGTATCACCCACGAAGATCCGGGTCTGGATTTGTGCTAAAACATTCATGAAGTTCCCTTCCTTCAATTGAAAGTTTCAAAACCTAAACTCAAGGTCGAGGTCGATAAGGTAAATGCCGGTTCAATGGATTAAAAATATGACAGAGGAATGAGAACAGAAAGACGGAACGAAAAACAAGATAACGCAATTATTAATTAGTGTCATTCATATTAATAAATTAAAATATACAATGGACGAAGCGCATATTCTAAAAGCCGCCGAATTTTGAACTCGATTAATTCAAGCTTGAAAATTTCATGGCCAATGCACTTATTCTTATTCGTGATTGAAATTCAGCAACTGTCTTAGAATATATATAATTTAATAACAAACAAGGGGGTAAGTATGGTAACAAAATTAAAAACACAAGCGGAAAGTACACAAATAGAAAAAGATCTCAAGAGAATCAATGGAATAGATTGATAATAATGAAACCTTCACATGAAATATTAAACGATAGAGGTTTAAAGAATGAAGTCATACTAACGATTCAATTGCAATCCACCGATAAAGTTATCTCCAGACATAAATGTTCAGGATTTCCCCATTTATTTGGTAACAGCAATATCCTATCACTACACAATTAAATTTATACTATATTCAATAAGGAAATGTGGTGTAGCGAAGAGACAGAAAAATGTAGTGAAGAGACAGAAAAGACAACCTCAACTTTCATTCTTTAATTTTCCTTATAACTAACCTTGTACGAAATGCATCAATATCAAAAATTTTTCCTTATTAAAAACCTTAAAATGTAATGAAAACGTAACAGAATACAAAACATCAATACAATGCGGTATGTGCCTAAATATATGTAAATATTCTGTTTAAAATAAATAACAAAACCCGAGTTTCTTATTAAAAACCTTAAATTTCTATTCAAACTCTTGTTCCATCTTACTCTTCTATTGGCAATGACCAAGTACATGATTAAGAACATTAGAAATGAAACATCGTTCTAAAAGCTATTTTTTCACAAACGAGTTAAAAAAATAGCTGATAAGAAGTACACATGGTTTTTAAAAAAATGCACCGGTTAGTCAATAAATCTTTTAGAAGATGAGCAAAATAATTTCCATGTTCAATGTAAGGCCTCCAGATCTTGAGAGAACGGCGGAACCTAAACTGCTTACACTAACTTCGGGTATAGCGAACAGGTAAACATATGGCAAATTCCGGACTGATCACTCAAGTTTCTCTGGCGCTACCATAGACTTCGAGTCTTAATCAGTGACAAATCAAAACCCAAAATAAAATTAACTGGGAGGTGATGGCGGGGGTACAGATGAGTAATTTCCTGTTCCTGTTGCTACATTTGTTGACGCCACACTCACTGCTGCAGTAGAACCACGACAATCCGCACCACCAGTACCAAATGTTGTGGTGCTACTCCGACAATCATCAGCTATTACTAGTTGTTCAAATGCATGTTCCAACAATTGGCGAGCAGAAAAATCCTATAAATATATCAACTGATTTTGACTCAGCAAGACAGTTTACGACAAAGTGATAGCGAGCAGAAAAAAAACACCACAGAAATATACGCACTGACCTGTGGTGGTATTTGCAGGGACAACGCCAGGCTTTGTGCATCAAATGTATGATCGAGCGCAATAAGAGCACCATGTACGCCACTATCTTTAAGTTGGGTTGCATACGCCCCAAGGCCGATTTCCTCAACCCAACGTGCCACGCGATCATTACTCCATACCAGTACATCTGTAATTCTCACCATGAAACTCCTCCAATTGTTTTCAAGTTTTTGATTTCAGTTCAATTTTAAGTTTCCGAATGCTGTGTTCCTCAATCACATCAACTGAATCGTCTGTTACTGCAGCATAAAATGGGTATTGCATGTTAAATATAGCCAGAAAAGACTTTCAACTGATCTTCGCGAGTGATAGATATGCCGTATACGGTTACGCCACATCTACCCACCAATGACTGACAGTAGCATTGCTACCCTACACCTTCAAATCATAATTTTAATACTACGAAGCAAAGCTAATTGAAACGACTAACCTCTACTGACATTCTCACAAGCTTTTCGCCTTTCTGTTAATGCCTTCTTGTCATAATTCAGTTTTTTCAAACAAATTATACCATACTGCAAACTGGCACTGCAACAAAACATGGATAGGTAGCTGCCTAGCTCACATTAAAGCATGGAATTTTGGTAAATAGAAACAGAAAAGAATAAGACCTACCGGTGAAAACTATCAAGCATTTTGAGATGCGTCCTAAGGTCACGTTTGGAGAGATGCTCCAGCATTCGAGCATCCAATAAACATTCCATAAATGCTGGCCGGTATTGCGCCAGACCTGAAAGAACCAAAGATTATTTCAACTTACTATTGGTATTCCCAATTTCAATGCTCATGGCCTTAATATAGATTTAATTAAGTCCTCAGAGACAACAAATTTATAGTCGAATAAGCATAAACTGCACCTAATGAGGGCAGCCATTCATTACCGATCCATTCGTGATTCATTTCACCAAATGCTAGGGTTGCACGTGTTGTACGCGGTGCTGACGGTGACGTTAATGAAACCATTTCCTGTAATACTCAAAAAGATGAATGAATGTTAAAACAAGAAAGGAAACTGCGAAGAATGACGTTAACGCACTAACACACGTCAATTTCAACCGTTATGTCAAAATAATCTACCAGTTTCATTCGTAAAAGTTTTCTATTACCTGTATAGCTAATCGTAACTTCAGCCTATGCAGTGGATTTGAGATGCCTATTTCACGCTGTATTTCTTGATCCGACAATGCACTCATGATTGCACCACTTTTCACATTTGCACGACATGCTGCCACATACCTGCAAATACGCGAAAATCTAGGAAACTTACTTCTTACTGTTTTTGGAAAGTGAGAGTAATTTGCAAGATCAATGAAACATAACGTACCAAGCAGGCATGCCAACCCATAATTCCAACCAGGCTACTACGGTCGGTCCATTCCATAAGGCAAAAGGAGTGCGTGCTTTCATTGCCTGCAATAGAGAGAATATCAAAAAGAAACTGAAAGTATTTCAGCTAGTGATAGATAGGTACAGCACATGAAAATTTATAAAGCCAACATATAACTCTACCAATAGTAATAATAATAATAGTAATAAACTAACAAATACCTCCTCCAGCAATTCATACTTCTTTTTTTTCCTTCTATCGAAATCAGCAGCTGCAACAGCACCGAGTACCACTCTACCGTTCGCTGATTTACCTGTAATCATTTTAACTAAGCAAACATTCTAAGACAAAGTGAAGCATAAAGATAACAAGCCTGCTAAAACACAATGAAAAGTTTTCGAAAATATCGATCAGCTAATTATTAATTTGCGAAAATCAAAAAGTACTTAGACTGTTACCCGTTAATAGAGATGATGTGCCTGCACCTGCAGTGACAGCAATACCTTCTACTGATGACATTTCGCTATCCGAATATCCACCTACAAACAAATAAAATACAATAAGCAACAGAATGGACTTCGCGTAATTAAGGGTCGTTCATGACATCCAAGAAGCTTGACAGTTTCTTCTGAATCAAGCTCAAAATTGACAAATAAATACCTTGTTCATATTGTGCCAATTGACGTAAGTTATTACCACAACTGCTACTTTTTGTTTTCTTATTAAATAATCGCCCGAGAGTCTTTGCTGCTGTCGAAGAAGTTGAACGTTGCTTCTTTGATCCTATAGTTTCAACTCCTCTTAAGATTATCGACAAGTTCTCTCACAGGATCGTAAGAGAAAATATTGCCTGATGACTCATAAAAGTTTAAAAAAGCTAGAATTGAGAAACTTCAAACTAAAATACCTTTCGCAGTGCCTGGTGTCCCATGAATGGGTGAGTGGTCATGCTGTGAAGAAGTAATAGATGACGTAGGCGACAGCCGATCCATTAATATTCCTGGAGGAACTATATTCGGATTATATTCATCATCGAGAAGAGAACCCTGAAAGAACCAAAGGTATAATAGCCAGCAAAAAAAATTGTTTAAGTTTGAAATCAAATTTAGCCTGCGACAGAATGCTGGATTCACCCTATCATATAAATGAAGAATTATTAAAAATAGCTAGTGCATACTGTGTATGAATGTTGCATTTGATCCGCTGCACCTGGATACCTCTTACCACGTATTCCATAATCAAAAGTTGCCACGCCATTTGGCATTTCATCCACTGCACCAAACTGCAGATTCGTCGGAAACTAGAGCTTATTTGCGAAATATAATTGCAAACTTGATAAGAAATTAATTTCACTTGTATTTAATAAAAAGCTTCACCACTAAAAACACAGCAATGCATGCTTACCTGATGACCATATGAAGGATCTACCGGTCCACCAATGCCACCGCCATGAATATGCGACGTTGATGCAATGGCGGGAAGCTACAACAAGCAAAGCAAAGTAAAAAGGTGAAATGCGTAAAAATATATAACCCGCTTGAAATCAGAATAAGTTGTGAAGTCAAGAAAAAAGATGCAACGTATACATTAAAACAAATATGCAAACGAAGAGAAGGTAAACAGACATGTGAGAGATTACGAAAAAGCATACCGTATTATATTTTGTAACCAAAAAATCGTGTTGAGGTGAGTTGCGTGGTGTTGAATGTGTCGATAATGCTTGTGACTCTTCATTTGCTGTAAATATATAAAATAAATCGTAATTGATTTAATCATTTACGTAATTTGGTGAGAACAAATGCAAATTACCTGCAGCAGCTGCAGCAGCCACTGCTGTAGCACGACTTTCCAACTGTTCTGCAATACGTTCAGCATGTGTTTTTTCTTGTTCTATTAATCGAATTTCTGAATTTATAGCATTCAACCTGCAACATAGCCTTTATCACTTTGGTATAGTGCTCTCACACACATATTCTAATATAATCACATAACAGCCAGTTGCAAATACCATACAGGAGATGTAAAATATAGCATGAAACAAACAACAAACCTTTCTTGCAACATATTAGCAAGAGCATGCGGATCTGCAGCACCAGGCATTGTTGCAGTGTTTGGGACTGGTGGGCAAGCAGTTGATCCACCACCACCTCCAGTCATATCCATCATTGATGATGACGATGAGAAAGCCTAAAAAGTGATTTTGCATATTTTATTTCGATTCTCAGTGCTGCTAAAAGCTAGGCAAAAAGTATTCACCAAATTTTGAAACTAATTTCGAGATTCATTAAACGTTCAAAAATCATTTGAGAATTTTCCTCGCATTATTTGGATATTTCAAAAAATGATCCCAAGCATGTTGCACAAAAGATTATGGAAATCTTTACAGCAGAGTTGTTATTTTGGTCAAACTTATTACGTGCTGCACATTAGCAAGCACATGCGCTTGTTGCAGTCGATCCCATTCTTGTTCATTTAATGTTTGTACTTTGCTTGGATCTTCTTGTAACGCCTGCAATCTGCCTTTCTGTGCACGGCGTATTCCACCGTAAACCGCAGTACCAGTGGATGCTGGAACAGCCTACAAAAGGAAATCTGCACAACAGCGAAGGGAATCATAAAATCACATTATACTTCGATTTAATGGAAACTACAGATTACACGGTTCCAGACTTTGCAAAATGACCATGAGCTCACTGAAAAATATACAAATAAAGATACCACAACAGGAGGTGGTGGCGGTCCTCCAGGTCCTGAAAGAGATTGTACAGGTACAGGTGGTGCTGCTACAGGCAATATCATAGGTGAACTGTGCAACCTGTAATTCCTAGCAATATTCATTTTGTTTGTAGAAAATACTCAGTATATAGTACTATGATATCATATTAATATTAAAGTAAAATTCGAGAATAAAAGGCTTGCTGCAATAAATGCATAACCATAATAAATCTTGAATGGTTCAGGAATCTCCCTGGGAAGTAGGGAAAAAAAGACTGAAAATGAGGAAGTTGTTTAACATACACAAAAACGAAATTTTATTATATTTAAATTCGGAATTGAACATGCGCTACTTTACAGTTTTTCAAAAAAAAAAAAAAAACATGAGAAAGTAGACATTATGCTGCATTCTGTGCCAAAGTTGCATAATGAAAAAAGAATTGATCCAAATGCATAAGCCAGCAACGTACTTCATGATTACAGTTACTTCTAATCTTTTTTTGTCAGTGGATAAGATTTTTCGTATCACGAAAGTATACCATATATCAGTGTACCATAATTTACTGGAATAAAAAACACGACTTCATGCGAGTGAGATCTGCTACCAAATTTCGTAAATTTGTTGTCGAAACAACAAGCATTTAAAACCATTAAGCACAACATTGCCTTACCTAAAATGATATTGAGCAGTACGAGCGTTATAAAGTTGATTACGCAGTGCTTCAATTTCCTGCCGCAAACTTTCATTATCACGCTGTAGACGTTCTTTTGTTCGTTCACACTAAAAAAAACCAGATCAAGAGGTAGTAACCATCTTTCAAAAAATGGTACCGAACAAATCAAATGAACTCCAAAAAGCACTATTCATCTTGTTGTTGCAACTTCAGACTTCGCCATCATACCTCTATTTTTGTATACAAACAGCTGAACCAAGTTTCCGGTGAGACTCGAAATTTAGGAACTGGTAAGTAGGGTTAATCAGATGTGAAAACAGATGATAAAGATGACGGCGAAGCACAAACAGTTTCCACAAAAGTCACCAAAAATTGCACTCACTTGGTCATAGATTTTTTTTGTTTGTTCCAATTGTTGAGTCAAGCGATTCTTTTCGTCAAGGGCTTGCATCCGCTCCTTCAGATGTAATTGTAACCTGCAAGAACCCATCTATTACTCAAGCCACTCGACAATCGCACCAATCTCTTTTGCTTTAAATTGAAAATAGATCAGAATTTGTAAGAAATCTGAAGAGCAGAAAGTTTCAATCCAAAAAATCAACGTAGATGTTCACAACTTCGGAATTTCGTAGTCTGAAATTAAAAAGTTTAGCAAAGAGAGAAAATCATATCATATATAACGAAGTATGTAAATGAAGGATCTCCCATTTCTTTCTTTTTAATTATTTCTCTGCCTCAAATTCATGCACACGCAGGATTCGTTTATAATAACTGATCAAAAAATTAGAAGAAACCCTCACCTATCATTTGATTCACTCAGCAGTTTGTCAACAGTAGATGATAAACGCTGGTTATGCTCTTCATTCATTTTCTCCCGCTGCACAGCGCGCTCTAGTTCTGCGCTGCGCTCCTCAACTTGTCGGGCCAACCGATTCATTTGCTCTTCAGCACTCAGCTGTTTCTGAGGAAAATGATTCAACAGTTATGGAAAGTATAATACAAAATTGCGGGCTGCTCCGAAGTATCCTGAGTCTTATTATCTTCTGATACATGAATGATATGTTGCTTTCGATATGAAGAAAGCAAAAACCTCAAATACTTGTAAGTTCATAGAAATAGTTTTTCAAAAAATTATCTTAATTCTATAGATAATCTATAGAATTAAGATAATTTTGATCTGTTTTTCTGGATATGAGTCAATGCGCACCTGTTCCGCAGCAGTAAGAGCTTCCATACGTTGCTGCAATTCTGCTTCTACGCTTGGCAGTGATTCTGCTTTTTTTAAGCTTTGAGCCAATTGTTTTTCGGCTAGTTCAAGACGTTCTTGTAAACTACGTACTTTCTCTTCATTCAGTCTAACTGCAGCATCTTTATTTGCAAGCTGAAATAAACAACATATTGAAGTAACTAAATGATACAGATAAAAATTCCATGAGATAAAAGCTGGATTTTTACAATTGCATGGATTCGTTTTAGAACTTTCAAGTACACTAGGATCAGAAGTAAGTGTTTGCTCATACTCATTGAGTATTCACTTACAGTTGATGCTAAATATTAGACTCAATAGGTAAACAAGACCTGATCGTGAAGCTTAAACTGAAGGATATACTATGAGCGAGCAAACTTCCAACTAATTTGGGGTAAGAAATTACAGGTAGAAATCAGTTGCCACTTACTGACCCGATGTTCCAATTTATCGTTCAAATCACGTAAACATGTGGCTTCTCGCTGTGCACTCATGTAACGACTTTCCAGAGTAGAAATCCGTGCCTCTTGATCCTCACGTTGTGCTTGCAACTGAAATGCTTATAACTGCAGAATGCTACAAAGGGTTCTCTTTCGAATAAGTGAATTTAAACAAGCATCTAACTGTTTGCTAATAAATCAATAAAAATAGTGAACAGAAATACGCTTACCTCCTGAAGATGATGCTGCAGTTTGTTAACCTGTTCCTGCTCCATTCGACCTTCTTTCTGCGTTGCAGTAAGTTGAACTTCTAATTCTGTGTTCCTACAATTACATGTATTATAAAGCCCTAGCTTCCAGAATGGTTTGAACCGCATATTCCGGAACCGTTGCATCGACAATACAATTACGGAAAATTGATGAATAGACTACTAACTTTTTCTATGTATTCAAATACAGAAATAGAAGTAAACAAACAAATATTGTCGCGATACCGATTATTTAGTTCCTGACACTGCTGCATACTGCTCGCTAGTTCTTGTTTCAATCGCTGACATGCTTCTTGTAATTCAACCAAAGCTCCTGCAGATTCAACTGATCCCTAAAAATAAAACTTGCTTCATTAAATGCATATGAAGCAACCAGCACTGGTAAAAATCAATCAATAACAAACAAATTATGGTCACTTCTATCTCTCCAATTTTGAAAGTACTACGTAAAGTTTAAAATTGCTTCTTTTCCATTCAAATAATCAAAAGACTCACAATTTGCTGCTGCTGCTTTTCTGCTGTTACTCCATTCTGAGATACATTTAACTATAACACAGTATTTATTCAAAAAAATTGACATCGTGCAAAAAAAAGAAAAATTCATAACACAAATTTCAATTGCAGAACTTTAAAGAACTTCATGATTTAAATCTTTAAGGATACTTATGAGCGCCAGTGTTTATTTTCGACAGAGACAAAGCCACAATTTTAGAAGATTTAAATATATGTTTCATGAAAATCTCAGATCTGCTTTTGAAAAGGCCGGATAACAAACCTGCTGATGTGCTTCCTCAACTTCGGCAACTACTTTCGCTAATTTCGCTTTTAAAGACGAATTTTCATCTCCTTTTGCCGATAATTCATCTTCCAATGTTGCAACACGCTCCATTGCAACACGCAAACGTTCACGGACCTAAAATTAATAGCAAAAATCAACTGTATACTTTATCCAGCTATTAATACCGACTTGTAGAAATACTGACACCAAATTCTCTGTTTGCCACTATAGATGATTTCTTTTCCAAATAATTGGAAAGATGATCATGAAATAAAAGTGGCTCACTTTTTCGTCCAATGCTTTGTGATGCTCAAACAGCGATTTAAGTGCTTTCAAAACTTCTACTTCGCTACTCACACCAGCTGCTGGACTCTGAGCCTGTCGTTTCATAACCGTCATTCGCAGAGATCGCTCGTGCCGAGAAACCTATGTATAAGATTGCATGAAATTGTATGAAAGATTGTTTAACATTATTTTCATTCATTTCCTTTCCTACAACATTCACTGCTTTATAATAGGTCCACGAAAGACAGCGTCAACCATAAAGTCGCAAAACTTGATTTTTCGATACCTGATAATTATAGAGACTAAAAAGTGCATTCCTTGACCAGCAAAAATATATAGTGTGAAAAAAGTAAAATACAGACAAAACTGCACCAACCAAGCACTCCAAATGCTCTAACAGTAATCGCGTATTATTCCGTTCTGCTTTCAGCTCTACAATTTCTTCATCTTTTTCTAATAACTGTTCACGTAACTGAGCCAGTTCCTTGGTCAGTGACTGCAATTCCTGTAAATAAAAATCACTTGTCTGCAGTGTTATTTAGTTATGACTTAAACATCAAGTTAAAATAAATGACCTGACAGTTAAGGCATAAGTTTCTTTGCAAAAGTCAATTATATAGCTCTTTTCACATGCATTCAGATCGTACTAGATCTGTTCCCAGTATCGAGTTAAAAAATCGATAAACTAACTCCGGGCAAATGCTGAGTTTGCAAATCGAATTGCCTACGCAAACTTTCCTTGTCACGTTCAGTATCTTTCACATGCTGCTGCAAATCGTCGATACGTCGTTGAGCATCCTGGCAAACAAAAAAGCATATAACTAACAATTTTAGGTCCAACATTTTCTATTGAAAGTAACATTATCAAACGAAATATTACAAAATGCTGTATGAATGATAATCAAACGGATACAAAGTTGAATTAGAATTATA
This sequence comes from Cercopithifilaria johnstoni, assembly GCA_916381525.1. Taxonomy (NCBI): domain Eukaryota; kingdom Metazoa; phylum Nematoda; class Chromadorea; order Rhabditida; family Onchocercidae; genus Cercopithifilaria; species Cercopithifilaria johnstoni. The sequence goes on from CAKAEH010000766.1 coordinate 104,346, forward strand.
AATAAAATTTATTAAGATAACAATAATATTTACTTGGAAGTAGGATGTCCAATTCAAATGCTTATAATTTCATATAAATTATGAAAAAAATTTTCCGAAACTATAAGAGAGAAAATTGCTTTGAACTAAAACTAGCCACCTGCAACTGTTCAAGTAATTTGTCACGTTCATCGAGCATATTCACCATTAACTGCTCTATACGATTCTGATCGCCAGCCGAACCTGACAAGTCACCTGATTCCGTACCAGATCCCTACAAAATAATGAGGATAAATTGACAAATTTATTTCTTTTAAATACCAAAAAATGGAAGTCAGGAATCTTACTAAACCTGTGGAGGATCAACACCATCTTCAGAAATAGTTGGCATCACATCGCACATCATAGTGCCATTCCAACTCATTTTGTATTTTCCTTATTTATGCCTGCAATGATTTCCATTCGAATAGTATAAATACAAAAATACACGGTTGCAGAGAATATGCGTTTAGCAAAAGTAAGGAAAATTTGTTTTGCAGAAGTTTAAATTTACCTTACCGTTCAAATAATAGCGATATTTGCCACCGTGAAATGCAAGCTACAGATGTATTTATTGGAACTGCATACGAAAGCATTCATCTTCCTACCGTAAATATTAAGACCTTTGACGTAAAAGGATAGTAGAAACAAAACTGATAGTGATTTGGTATTGAGAATGTTAGTTGTAGTGATGATAATTATGATAATGTTGGTAATTTTAGTAGCAATCAATTGACCAATCAGAATTCCTACATAATATCGAGAAAACGGTATCACCGATCCTGCAAAATATTTCAAGTGAAGCATGCGTTTTACGCAATATAGTGATTGATCTGTTTGAAATAATCTTCGTGAATAAAGTGCAAATCAAGAAAATCATTAACTAGGATAAATGTAATGTTGTTAGTGACTATATTATCTCTTGCTAACACTTGAAATTAGCATAAAGCATCAGAGATCGAAATTATGCAAAAATTACTTGGCAAACATCTTAGTTATCGCTAAATTTAAAACCTCTAGTTCTAAGTAATGAACCACTATTAGGATGAACAAGAAACAACCAAAAAATCACCAGGCTACTTCCATTTCATAAAATATTTCTATGGAAAGAAAACGATAGTATCCATGCTTTTGTCTACCAAAAAGATCTTTTCCTCGTTTTTTCAGTGCTAACGATTATAGCATCCGATTAACGAATTCTCTTAATCCGTTCTTGACAGCAAGGGGAAAAAATACGTATATAAAATGGGGGAGGCAAAAACAGAGACAAAAACGGTAAAAGAAAAACAATATGATTTACCCTCTCTTACTTCCTTAACTCTGAGTAAAGGAAGTGGAAGTGTACAAATAGTGAACAGCTGTTTCAGTGAGATGAGGAAGAGCAACGGCGCTTCCGCTGACCCTTAGAAACATTAAACATCTGCACGTGATAAGGATTCATTTCAATTTTCATACTGCATATCCACCACAGAAAGCTCCAGCTTTAGGAACAGAAATGAAGTGGACTGGTCACAAGTGGTACAATCAAAAAAGCTAGGAAAAAAATAAGCCAGGAATCATGGGAAAGAGCGATCCAGACCAACCACTAATAAATATTAGTTACCAGTCATACTTGACTACCAGCAGAATAGTGTGTGAGAGCCAACATTGTAGAGCAGTAAATGAAGATTCACTATTATTGGGCTCGCCTTCAGCATTCTTACTCCTAGTCCTGATAGCCCTCCTAATATATCACACTGCAAAATATTGATCCTAAAAACCAAATGCATCTTCTTAAGTATGAACATCCACTTTTTCGAAATTATTTAATAAATGTATTGCAGAGTACCACTGATATCTCTAAGAACATCCATTCTTCACATTTCATGAAGTAATCAATAATCAGCAGAAGTGTGTAGTATAAAATCGTAAAAATCGCAGCTATATTAACCCCACAATGCATGCCATCTTATCGATTTTTAGAATAACATTATAGAATATGGTGTCTTTCCATCCGAAAGGATTTAGCTTTAAATATGTGAATTTTGGAATTTCAAAGTTCTCTCAAAAAAAGAAATTGTACATTTTAAAAAATACAGATTTTCAGAAGTTAACTTTTCCAGATATGTTTCAAAACAGCTTATTGAATTGATAAAAAATAAACATGACAATATGCAAGTGAATGAAGTAAGTCACACCTGGACTTACATGTCAGAGATATATCCTTTTGGCAGCACATCTCTAACATACGCTTTCAACAAATGTAAAACAATCAATAAAACGTTACTAGCAGTCCGGAAATTAACGATGACATGCAAACATCCACGCATAAACCGACAGTGTCAGACATCCATTAACACTGCGCAATACAATACCGGAAAATAATTTTTGCACTCACAAACTCATGGAATTTCAAAAAAATCAAATTGTAAAAGTGACAGCCAATGAGATCAACCGCTACTATACAGGAATAGAAGCCAAGACATAATCACAAATAAATCACTGCATTAATTAAAAACTATAGCCTGAAAATCTTACTCTTTCAACATCTCCCAAGTGATTTGTATAAAACAACCTATTTTCATAATTGAAACTAACACCTAAGTGAAGACACCTAAGTGCACAAAATAAACATTTTTATCGGAAAGCATGTGGCATCATGTACACTCACAAACCGACATGTACACGCATATATATATACTTACGCAAATATGTGTACTTCGTCTAGTAAAGTGACAGGTGGCTGCACGAATAGCTTACCTACCAACACACTTTTATTTCTCCCCACAATAAAATGTGATTTGCTTAGCTGCTGTCATAGACAAAATTTGTATTTGAACAGATCCCACTTAATTCATGCCACTGGAACAACAGCCTACCATAACTTGAATATTGTAAGTATCTGGAGATATCGAGAAGTAATTCGTATGATTATGAGTTATGATTCGTGACTATGAATACGAATTGATCAATTGTAAGGGGGTTCAGAGCAGCGGTGATTACGGCTCTATTGTTGTCTTTCTTTGTGCTACAACAAGGTTACTTTCACTAGCAATTACCTACCAAACCCCACATTTGAAGTATTCATATCGATCAAAGATCCATCGAGATAAAATTCTTGAGAAGCGTGCTCGGTATTTTTTAGCAAAGTATATAACTAGATGAAGCATGTAAACATTAAACCTCTCACAAATGTAATGTCTAATTGCAGATACAAGCAGCAAACCACATTCAGAATAACGACAAATAATTTAATTCCAATAAAATCCTTCAATAAAAGAACTGTTTATAATGGAAGGCGTTCTGGTTAGTTGTGTCGCGGTGCAGATACTATTGACTGTTTTGACGAGCCTAAGTTGTTTTGCCAACCAATTAACGCTTCGAGACTGACTTCTCAAACTAACAAAATACAGATAGTGACCCCATACAAAACCGCAAACAACCTACACAAATGTAATCCCGAACGCTGCGAGAGCGCAATTTAGCAACCTTGCAGCGTAAGCTGACTCGCCACAATCGGAGTCGATTTGCTACCGATCAGACGTTGGTAGTTGGATGGATAGATACACTAAATGAAGAGGAAGGGATATTTGAGTGATTAGTTGTCTATACACACAGATTTTGTCTTGGAACTGAGCGTGAAGGCTCATGAGTCAACCGTCGAACATTCCAATTTCATCACTTCTCTCTGTTAAAATTAAGCGCACGAAAGGGATGCTCAGGGTCTAATGGAGGATATATTGTGATGTAATGAGATAACAGAACATATCGAACTGGATGATTACTAGAATAGGTGATTCTTAGGGTATAGAAACATTATGAAGAGGGATGTGATAACGAGAATCGATTGCAGTAATTCGATTAATTGCATATGGATATGGAACTGTTATTGTATGATGGATGTAATTACCGTGCATGTAATTCTTGGGTAATCAGTGCATGTAACTCATTTCATGGTTGTTGAAAATAGCCTGCGGAATGAGATTAACAGCACTATCTGTATAATTTTATCCATCCACCAATAAAGATGTTATTAACTCAGTGAGTTTAAGCAAATATCAAATGCCCATTGCGATACAAAAAGTCAAAAAGCTTCATCTTTCAAGTCGTCTATATCTCCTGCAATTTTATTTCGTAGCACACTTATCTTCTCTTCTTTGTTCTGATAAAAAAGATCATAAAGATGTTGCAGCATGCAACGCCTCCTCTCCTTGTTCGAGAAAACATTGTATAGTGAAATATTATATGATCTACGGGCAAACAGTAACGATGTGGTTTCTTTTTTGAAGTCTAGTTCAAAACGGTTACTGCTACAATTTTATCTTTACGTTTTAGTGCGCTTTATTTGTGATTCCGGAGGTTCGAGGTATCCATCTCAGTTCATTTCTAAACCAAACAGAAAGTTACAGTTCTAAATTTCAATAAACCAATGGAAGAAAAATATTTCGCGGTGTGAAACAAACATACGGGAACATATCCTGACGAGTTTCGATGCTTTTATTCGTTAATATTCTACTGCTATGAGAGACGAACTGGAACCTCTGAACCGAACCCACAACTATTTTCTCTTACAAAGTATGCACAAAATGCACGCGAAAATGACATTTCAAATTTTGCATTAACTTAGTTCAACTGTTTGTCAAATGCAAATATGGAAATCGAGTTTATGGTCAAAAAGCTATATAAAGTACAATTATTCGATGTTATATAGAAATCTACCTTTCGCGATTGGTATTATTAAAATGACAATGCAGATCATTTGGTTTCTTCATTCCTGTTCAGTCATGTTCGAATTTGTACTACACTAACATTAATTAGTTCTTTCTGAAAGTCGGGGTTGTAAATATCTAATTCTCAAATACGTTTAATATCTAATTCTCAAATATCTTGTTGTGTACGATGCCGCAAAAAGCATGTCGAACTCTGCGAATCATTTGCGGTAATTAATAAATCTCTGACTTATTTGACATACTAAGTTAGAATTGAAAAGAAATAATTCCCAGAAGCGGAGAGATATATAGAATATCCTACACGAAAGGTCTAGAGAAACTTTCAGTACTTTGAAGAATTGACTCCTGGTGATTGATTTGTTGTAAGGACAAGTTACTTGCCACGTAGATATCTTTCGTCACAACCCCTTATTGGAAGAAAACACGCTATGTTGCAGGCAATTTATGCCCATGTGACGTTTCAGTTCCTCGTAAGTTGTTGATTTGTAATGCATCAATGTTGTAGCTTACTAGAAAAAAAGAATTCGAAAATGCTCCGATTCAGGATATTTTTTATTACATCTTGCTTGTTTTCTCCCCTCCGTGTCTCTCCTTTTTCTTTCTTCTCGTATATTTTCTTGTCAATCGAACCTTCCTATACCACGAAACAATTTATATTTTAGTTCATATATTAGAAGTTCATGCATGGAACCTAAGAAAACAAAATAAGCATATTTAATTTGCGGAAAGAGCATATAGCCGACTGATACCATTGATCCATACAACAAACTGATGATACAATTTTTTGGAAATTATAACTGGATAATTTTTGAAGTCTTTTTCCCGATGAGAATCGCTATTTCCTATTGTGCTTTTTTCCCAAATTTAGCATTCATTTTCGCGTTTCCGGCATATTCGCGAACAACTTCCCTAAAATTTTTATCCGGCAACTGAGTTTTATAGAGCGTGCGAAAATCCGACTGAAGCACCGCGAATTCAGTAGGACTTACATCCTCTAGTCATTTATTGCTAGTCATCGTTATTCATTGTTCCCTTACAAATCATTTCCAACTCCGATTAATGCTACTATCAGTACTTTGATATACTAATTCGGGTGCTACTTCAACATAATGACCGATTGTACTTCATGATATTTCAACAATTGTCTTATAACGTTCGTAGAAGAATAATCCGTTAACTAACAAACTTTTGTCAAAACTTCATCTGTGCCACAACAACAATCTTCCACGACAGTTGTTTCTCTGTTATACGCTTGTACAACGGTATGTAGCTGACCGAACTATAAAAAAAATACTTGAGGACGAAAGTAAATATAAGGTGCATTATATGTTCAAGAATTTAGCGCGATTGGTATACCAGTTACTTCTCCATAGCATTCATAATCAGGGGTATTTGTACTCCAATAATAAGTCTAAAAAGCAAAGTGCATCACTATCACATTCCCATTAATACATTGTAATAAGTAGTTTATCAATATTACTCAAAGTTTCTCTTTAGCTAAAACAAAAACTGATGGTACATTCAAACGGCGTAAAATTTAAGTGGAACAGAACTAACACATGCTTGGAGCTACAATAACATTACGCGAACATACAACGATATGAATTTTATCAAATCAAAATGTTGAAAGTAAATAAAGAAATGTCTTTAATTTGGCTATTACTTCTGTCGTTTCATTTGTTACCGGAAGGCCACTGAGTAGTTCACTGCAAATTTAAAATAAAAAACTTGAATTCATAAAAAGGGGTAAATGATTTAAGCTCATAACATTACTTTTTTCTGCAAGTGAATAAAAACAGTGAGAAATTAAAAATATACTACTATGTGAAGGGGATACTGATGACGCTTGCAACCGCTATAGCAGCTAAAGATACGAAACCCTGAAAAGGTGGCGAAAATGCATGCTAAAATAGCCCTAGCATCAGTAATGCGCGCCATACAACTATTAAATGAATTTTTTAAAAATGATCCCAATAGTGAAAAAGCTCTCTTATCCTGATACTTCAGCAGGAACATGTGCATATATTAAGCTATTGACTTTCTCTAAGTGTCAAAGAAGCAGAAAAATGAGCTTTTAATTAAGGAGAATAGCTATATAAAAATGAGTAACCTTTGCTAAATAATCCTTCACGCTTACAGCAGCAAGTATATCAGTAACCGCTGTAAGCAACCAATCCTGCAAATCTGGTGTCAAAGGTATCAAAAGTTGAATAATAACATTATGAAAGTACACGTATCTACGTCTAATCGTCCCCTTGTTTGATATTCCAGTTGAAATATTGATAAAATAAGAAAAAAAAGGTAAGAAGTTCACACTGCGGGATTAATGAATCTGAAAAGTTTATGGCCAAATTAGAAAAAGATTAATCTTTTTGATAAAGAACTTTGCGCATTCCAATTGGCATAATTGACAAGTGCATTGAAGAACTGATTAGCCCACTGCCAGAAAAAAACTACGGCTGGTACTTCTGAACAAAGCCCGTGGCAGCGATAGTAGAAACAGAATCAAAAACGATTTCTAGTCAAGTCTATAGACATACACATATCCAACTCCGTTGACTACTTTTAACTTCTTTTTCGTCTTCAAAAATTACCTAATGAATCTGTAGGAATACAGGCATTTCACTCAAGAACATTCCGTCTTTATTTCATTATCGGTCAATAAATCTTCGCTAAAAGTTTATCTTGGGAGGAATTGTTTGCGGCACACATAAAAGCAAAATTTGTAAGAAACACATAGAATAACTTACTGAAGTATAAAATTTTTATTCGAATTGAAATAGTATCTACAACAAGAAATCATCGACAACACTACAAAGAAAATTCTCTAAATTGTGGACTTCAGGCAAAAGCTTGAACTTAAAAAAAACGGATCTGTGAAAAAATTTTGAGCTTTAAAAGGTCCCATGAATCTTGAAAAAGAGCTGCCATTTATTCAGTCAATGTCAAAACCGGTTTTTTTCAGTTCATGCAATAAAAGAGCGGGCAATATGAAGAGATAAGCCACAGCTGAAGAGACCGATGCGACACTTGCTTATTCCAGTTTCTTCACAAAATGTTGTGCAAATGCAGAAGAGAGCATGATAAAAAAACAAATGGCAAGTGTCGCATATCCGTTTTTTACCATTCAAACGATGAAATTCCAGTAAATCCCATTGGAAGAAACAAAATGAAATGCCACAGTTGGCACACACTTGAAAATAACGGGCTTTGAAAAGATCACCGCATCCATGACAGATAAGCACTTGCTAACCGGTGAAGAAAAAACAAGGTAGCATGAATTGAAATTCATGATTTCAGGTTAATCCAAAGACTGTTTAACAAACTGTGTATTTTTTAATTTAATTATTTAGCACCTGTTCGCACCCTATCTTCAATGAAAGAATATCCACTCTCCTTTCTCCTTAAGAAAGTTACCCTCTTCCTCCATTCATTCTTACTAATAATCTTAATTGACTTTCAAACATTTAAGATTTCATGACTATTACTATATCTTCGTATCACCTACAATCATTTTTCTCATTTTTCTTACAACGGTACAATTTTTACGGAAATCTATCAGCTGTACAAATATTCAAAATTTTAACTGCATTTCATATAAACCTGTACTGGATTACCTAAAGGGATCTTTTCAAGGATTATAAGAACTACGAAAAATATTTAAAAGGAATAGTCAAACAACAGAACGCATGAAGACTTGACATATTTTGAAAAATTGTTACAATGAACAATAAAACGGCATGGCAGCCAGATACTATCTGCAGATGACATGTTTTTATAAAAAAAGTTGCTTCAAAAATATAAACTGCGAAATGAAACGACATGATAGGTGAAGAAAACATATAACAAAAATAACAAACGATATTTTCAAAAAGTGAAAGAAATGGTGAACTGAATAAGTGCATAATACAATGAGAGATGTAAAACATAACAATATTATCATAGAGTATGACATTATTTAGCATCAAACTAAACTGCACAATTCCTTCATAATCTAGTTTCGGAAAAAAAGTTTCAGAACTGTGACCATCTCAATGAAAACTATAATTTACATTCATCGCACTCAAAATGTCGAAGGCAAACTTTTCTACTTCACAAAAAGGTTTGTTTTCGCAGACAAATCCAAAATGAACCTGTATGCGAGTAAAATTGGACAGCTTAGAATGTTCTCATAGAATTATATCCAAATTTATTCCACAATTCATTAGGCCTAAAAATTAATTTACAACCGTTAGTTTAATTGTTTTACAATGTATTCACAAAGATTAGACCGCCATTAGAGTTATATTTACTGCGGTTCAGCAGCTTACCAATTTGTTTAGCAAGATGGAAAAAAAACCTGCATAAAGGTAACTAATGATAAACAAAATACACAACAACGCTATATAAATTATTAGATTTAATCTTCACCTGTCATAAAATCCTAAAAAACCATGCTTCGAAATTACCTTAGGATGAATGTGCAGGTTTTGAAATTTAGAATAAAATGAAGACTGTGAGCTCGATTAACAACTGTAATCCCAAAAAGATTGGATGGGCATTTAAAGGGAATTGTCCGGGACAAAAAATAAATAGATAAGTATCAACATTTCTCTGGATACACAGTTGAGTATTTTAATGAGCACTTGCAGAATTATTGAATGGACAAACATAAGTTGCTGGAAACATGCCCGATTTCCCGTTCAACGTACCTTCCCACCAATTTTCATCTTCCCGATTTGTCACTGAAACAGAGCGCGCCAGTTTTTTCAAAAGCTCGTAATTTTTTTTTGATTTCAATCAGAATGTCCTAAATTTTAAAAATCAAATAAAGACATAGTGTTCAATTTACAATGATATCAAACTGTATTATTTACCAGTAATAATATCTCCTCGCTTGAAACCCAGTTCACCCTCTTCTTGTGGCTTAAAATCAAACATGGCCTGCACTAAATGAGTACCTTGAGCTGCCACGCTATCCATATTCTGAAGCAAAATTGTGTGCGAACGAGAAACAGATGCCGACCTGAAACAAACGTCTGTAGTTTGTTTCCTTCGTAATTTCAGTGCTTGATAGTTTTCCAAGGAACAGTTGTTGGCAGACAAAATTCACTAAGCTACAGTTACAGGATACTAAGTTGTAGAAAAAACGGAAAAAGAAACAAGTCGAGGAAGGAAATGGAATATGTATGAATTAGTAACAATGCGATACAAAGCAAGAAATTATGAAATAGATACAGCCGCCTTTTTTATTAATGGCCAAATGATTGACGATAATAAATTGTAAGCCTACCGATGGTAATTGATTAATTCGTTGATAGAATTGAATTTTACCACCCAAAGGTAATATTTGCCGTTATTGTCGCGTAAAACTTTAAAATGCTGCACTGAATCTTGAAATCTATAAAACAAAGTTTTCAGGTAAAACTAGACGAGTAAGAAATTTCAATTAGCACTTTTTCAATCACCCTTGTTAGATTAAAAAATTTCAGTGGGGCAAGTTAAATAAGCGGACAAAAAAAACTAGTAGAAAAACTGGGAGAAAAATACGTATTCGGTATGCTGAATACTAGTACCCTAATAGTAATGAACATCTATGATGCCATGCACGGAACTATTTCAATATAAATAAAGAAAAATCATGGAATGTAGTGGATATTTGCAATTGTTTTCCACCATATGTTCTAATACTCGTACGCAGAAACTTGTGAAGGACGCTGTAAAATTGGCCAAGGCCTGATAATCAGTCTTAGTAAATTCGTTCACAAATGTTTTCCCAACAAGTCAACTTTGTCATCATATATAACATACTGTCAGTTGCTGATTTCAACTAAACGTTTTTTGACATTTCATTACATTTTCAAATAATCAGTTCAACCAACAGATAACATCTGAAGCAAGGTCTATCACTTCTATTTAACATCCTTTCATCAATTTAGGCATTTTAATTGCTGACGATGCTCTAGAATCATAAAAATGATAAATGGACCACCAACCTCACAGAAATGCTAAAGTCGCCAGGTGAACTCTCGGACTGTCGCACAAGAAATGCACCGTCCCCATTTCCCGGTCGCAACAACAATGCTTCTGCATCTGCACGACTAATTTTTCCAAGATACCTAAACAGAGAAACACTGTGATAATATGCAATCCAAATTAAGTTTACGATCATGAGATGTCAAAGGCCTTGTTTTTCCAGGTATAATGTTATGATCGCACTTTCAAACGCGATAGAAAAAACGATTAAAAGCACCAATCTAACAGCCTCGAAACCAGAAATCTCAAGCTACTACGTTGGGGTTTATTAAACAGTGCCATACTGTAAGATGAGAGCAGTGAATTAAAACCGCTAAGTAAAGAAAAACGAACCAATTATGTTCATTCATTCTAATATAATTACTGGGGATAAAACCTTCATGCCCATCTAATTCTGCTTTGTACCAGTGTGGATCTTCATCCTTATTTAAAACCTGAAAAACTTGTCACAAATCAAAAACTGAAATAAAGCATAAATTTATGACACTTACTTGAATCTCTGTCTGATCCCCTTCAGTACGGAAAAATAATTAAATATGATTGAGATCTTGCGGTTGTTAGCGACTATATCACTTGCTATCTACCTAGGACATCCATAACTGCGCGATAATCTAACGCAGAGTATTACGAAGATCAGTGAAAACATGGCCCTGTGTCAGCTTCATAAAAAGAGTTGCAAGACACAGTAACTTGCTTTTAATTAATCTGTTTGATGTGTACCACATAAACCAAATAGTCTTCGCGGTCCAACAAGCGGCTGCTTGTTTTATTGGATATTTCTGGTAGTGTATCCTATCTACATGAATTAAGTTGCCCAAATCTGATGTCGATTTTGTGTTCGGGTTGCACTGTAAGGTTAGAATCACTCAGTGGAGGTTCCATTAGTTTCATCTGATCATGATTCTTTTGAAAACTACAGAAATTTTTGTTGCCACTTCTAAATAGGACTGAATCTAGCTCACCTTTAAAATTTGATTTTTCCGAAAACTGAGCTCATCCTCAGCTGTTGCATTGAAATCGTGCTCCGCTACTGCTTCCATCACACTTTATCTGAAAAAGCCATCTATTAACACCACAAAAATTTTTATATGTCAAAAATTGTTATATCTGAACTTCAATTGACTTTCTGCATTCTTTTTCATGTACTACGACATACACAGTACTCTCCTGGTCTTTGTTTAAGATTGAATTCCTTCGTGGATATTTGAAAAGAAGCTTCAAAGTAAATTAAGAGTGTAGAGAACACTTATAGCCACCAATTCTTGGAAAAAACTGCACCAGATCTAATATGAAATACATATAGTTTATCCATGAAAGTCGGAACTGTATACTAATTGGATAACTCTAAAATGAAACTAGGTCCTTAAGAGTCCTAACGGCAGACTTAAATACTGAATTCCCAAGAAATCCTGAACAATGAAAACGCGCCGAAATTTTGCCAATATCCATCAAGTACAATTTAAATCATGAAGAAAAAAACAGAAATAAAAAGTCGCATCAATGTTGTAGCGTAGCGTAGCAGGAAACTCTTCTACACATACAAAGAACAGCATAAGGAGAGAAGGAATAGCAGATGACCTTGCAGCAATATGACGGAAGCATAATAAAAGACTTCATCCAGAATACTCTTCCATTCATTTAATGGCATTTAATCATCCATTTTTACGATTAAATAAAAAGATGAAAACGTGATGTGCAGTTAGCAACCAAGATTTCTACATCTCAGATAAAAAAGAATACAAAAAAAGTAGAGAATAGCTTGTTCCCGACAGTAGTTTCGAATTACGGCGATTTCCAGGATCTCTGTAGTAACAGTTCCAACAAAAAGCAAAGAGCGGCCAACTACGGCTTCCATTTGCACACCTCAACTTCATCAATCACAATGAAACCAAGCAGAAACCTTCAAGGCAAACCGCATTCCAACGTGACAGACGAAACCTTTAGCCTGTAAACACCGCTACAGTTCACTGTTTCATCTGAAAGCCGTTGGCTCTGGTCCATATGGCTGACCTGTTGCGGTACCTTTTTTTTTCGTTGGCAGAGGTTTTAATGAAAATATGGATAATTAAAATTGGTGTGCGAGGGAACCAGTGTTTCCGAAAGGAAAAAAGCCATCCCATCTCTTTTTATTCACTAAAAGGTCCCGCAAACCTTTTCGAAACTCTCCACATGGAAATGATAGCACTGTTTTTGAAAATATCGATGTAATAATGTACAAGATTATATGTAATATATATAACACACAAATATTTATTTTTCTGTTTGAATACAAACTGCATGAACAAATCATGAATTGCCATCAGACTAGGAAAAAAACTTATGTTGACAGCTGAATCTGAATACACTTTAAAAGATTAGAAATAGAGTGATAATTCTACATTTCCTCTCTCTCCCACCCTCGGGGATGTGAGTGGTTAGCTACACGAAAAATGATTGTGGTTTCACATGCGATTCCGTTGATTTTCTCACTGTGTTGCTAGTGAATACAATCATGGCTTTCATCAGGCATAATAGCTTCCAGATTCCACGTACCAATATCGATAGTCTTTTGCGGTACTTTATCATTTGTAATGTAGTGGTTCGGCAATTCGAACTTCCAACGCCGTTGACATGGCTTCAAATAAGTAAATGAAATAAAAGCATAACTTATGTGATGCAATTGCAATACCACGACAAAATAAGCATTTTGTGCAGATCCTTCTGTTGGATCACTATCTTTAATATCTGAGAACTTTTTAGACAATCTATCTGTATATTCATCAAGCGAACTAATATAGCTTTATTTAATATCAATTGTTCAAAAATATCCCTTTGGAAGTGATAAGTTCAATAACCTAATAATTAATGTGCAGTAGTTAAATAAAGAAGTATAAGTATACACACAGTAACGCCATCGTTGCAATCGTGGTAGATTTTAAGATGAGGATCGATAGTCGTCATTTCATTCGTACCACCGGACAATTTGAAATAACCATGTTGATCGGTGTAACCTTCATCCAAATTATCGTCTGGATCTGATCCTGAAATTATTCTCTAATTTTTCAAAATGGGTTGATACTACAGTATTACTTAGGACTGACATAAGAGTGAGATTAGAGCAGAATTCAGTAAATTATCATTTGATGCCAGGAATTCTATTTAACTTAATAAAGTGAACACTGGAAATTTTCCATCATCTATAGGCTTTGGCAAATCCGTAATAAGAACTATAACATCGTTTTTTACCAAAATCATCATCGACCAATTTAACTTGTACACCTGGAGCTGGCTGGGTACCACAAAATAATTTTCCAGTTACCTGCAATTAATACCTAAGATTCAATGGTTCTTCTCTGAAGGCAGTATTAAATGTGAAAGTAATTGTTAGTTTTTTGTTACTATGTGAAGTTCTAAAAATGGTACACTGTAGCTTTGAATGCCGGTATGCTGTTGCGGAACGGTTGCACTATGCGACAACGGTTGCAACGGTTGCACTGTGCACACCAGCAGTGTGATTATTGCGCCCAATAAACCGCGACACGTTGTCATTCAGTATACCTTTAACGGAAAGTGAAAATTATACATAGTATTGTAAATTTCTGATTTTTGCATCCTGGAACTTCTACTGCAGATAGAACATAATACCGATCTATACATATACCGATCTAAATGGTTATGAAAAATTGGAATTTGGAAGCAACACAATTCAATATAATTCTATTTGCTGTTATATGTATTTTTAGTTTTTTGATTTCCAATAAAATCTATGCTTCAGTTGAACTAAACGTAAGAGCGCACTTACTTGACACTTAACTGATTTTCGATTGATCACTTTCCTTAAGTTTAGCATGCAAAAACTGAACTGCGCTTAAAACTTAAAAGTCATTGGTATTTAACTTCATTTAAAAAAATTCATTTCCGGATTGATAGATATGATTCCTCAATCTGAGACCACCCAAAGAGTTTTTTGGAAAATAATTGAGAAAGCAGTGTTCTAAAAAGAATTTATTCGTTTCTATGAAAAAACTTATTTTAGACACAGAGTTGGTAAAAGTTAATTTATGAGTGACAAGAGAAGACACCGACATTAGGCATAAATTGAAGTGTAATCCTATCAAATGTATTTCACATGAAAAGATAGGGAAAGTATTGCAATTTCCAAATAGCTTTAACATTCATTTCATTGACATTATCTCGGGTGCAGCATTTACAAAAAAAAAACATGAAAAATTCTGTCAAAACCAATAAAATGGAAGTGCAAAATGGAAAATTACATTGATAATTTGCTAGATGTAGAAGATTGAAATGCAAGTCAAGTTACAGAAAATCTCTTCGCCAAGGCGTCTAATCTAATCAAAATATATTCAACAAAGGGAATCAAAATTACAGTTCATTTTATCAGTGTAATAAAAAAGAAAAATGAAATTGATATAAATTGAAGTTTAAGATAAGCAGCTTTTCTTGAATATTGCTCTCTCATTCAGCCTACAATCGAGTAATAATCTTTGGAAAATCGGGTATTAATCTTTAAGTACGTGCTACTTTTAGTGCACTCTTTTTAACGATTCAACTAAGTCTACATTTTGTTTCCCTTTCGTGACATACACAATTAATTAAAATAAAATTTTCATTCCCTAATAAATTACTACGAAGATCTGCTGCTCAATTACTCAGCACTGGTGTATATTGCTTATTAAGGAGAATTCAGCCGTTCCTTTTAAATGCAGGATTAACCTAAAGAAATGTAAAATGATGAATGAATTTCAGGGTAGACATCAGTGATGTATACATTCTTGGTTTTCATTTTCTAGTTCCACTTCAAGATTCATTTCTCCGAGCTCCATTGTCTTTCGAGCTACTGCACCGTTAGATACATAACGATCTGGAACGCGGATAACCCATTCCCTTTGACATGGCTGAAAGTGTGCTTTGCATTTATTAAACTTTGATTATTATGGAATCTGCACTAATCTATTGCTATATTCCCATCATTCAGCAATTTAGAAAGACATCATAGCGCGAAGTCTAACTCTTCAATACCCATACCTGCGGTTTAAATATGTTACTTGGTTTCTTCTAAAAGGTAGCACTTAACGCTAGTTTTTCTTTTTTTTGCACACGTGTATGTATGCGCGCACACACACAGATATACTACATATCGTATGTCCTCAAGTTTTTGTTCCTTTCCAAATAACCGAACTTGGGACACC
>CAKAEH010000777.1:0-119924 GCA_916381525.1 Cercopithifilaria johnstoni
TTTCCTATATTATGTCGTAATGCACACACACACACACACACACACACACACACACACACACACACACACACACACACACATACACACACACACACACACATACAAACAAAAATACATATATACAGGGTAGTTTAAATTATCATTGCTCCTTATGGTACGTTCTTTTCTAACCAAATTATTAGATTCTCTAAACAAAGCCGTTATATAATAAAAATGTTTTGAATTTTGTGAACATTTGATAAATTGAATTTTAGAATGATTTGAATCAGTAAAATATGCCTTATCAAATTATCAATAATAATTAATAAAAGGAAGCCAAATTTGAATATCAAAGTTCTATAGAATGAACGAAAAAAGCTTTTCCCAATTATGATGAATTTTAAGAAGAATTCATCATTTTAAGAAATTTTCTCGACTTTTTTGTTCGAATGTAAAAGAAAATGAAAAGCGAAATGCTTTTACCATTTTCCTTCCATAATAAAGGAATTTTATGAGACAAAAGTGAAAGATTAAAAACTTTCACTTACATACAAATAGAATGGGAAAAATTTTATGGTGGAAGAAATTTTGCTAATTTAATTGTAATTTCCTTTCTTTAGAAAATAAAATTCATTTCATTATTTTTATGATACGTTTTTTCAAGAAAGAAATTCCACCTGTAATCAATATTACAGGTGGAATTTATTTCTTGAAATATGAGAAAAAATGTTGAATACGTACGTAAGCTTTTACGTGAAGTTTTATTTTTCGGATTATTTAATTAACGCAATTGATTTTTCCTTTTTTTAAAAATACAATAAATATCAAAAATGTAAATTTTACTTGATGAAATAATCATCATAATTATCATTATCAGAAGTGTGTATATTTGTAAGAATACCGTAATTATCATTGTTTACGATATTCTTTTTGTTTGATGTAATTATTTACATTATTTTATTGAATCATTAGTTTCATTCTGAAATTAAAAGTAAAAGAAATATTTCAACTGAATGAGATTGATGATCCAGTTGGCTTCATTTATCATATGAGGAAGAGAATAAGTGATGTTAAATCAACAACTCTTTTAGTCATAATTTCAACTTCAGTATGTTTAATTTCAAAAAATACAAAAAAAAAAGCGTAATTTAAAATAAATCATTTTTCCTTCTTTTACTAACAAACAAATGCTTCGAATAAACAGTTTCAAATATTGCAAACACATAAAGCAGTAACGTAATGAGTTAATTCAGGAATGTAAAGAATTTCAAAGATTGGTGAAAAGGTGCACAATACATGATAGAGGCACCGGTAACATAGTGAAGGGTATTTTCAAAACGATGATGATAATGTACAGCGTATGTATCTGTGTGTATGTGTGTGTGTGTGTGTGTGTGTGTGTGTGCGTGTGTGTGTATGTATGTGTGTGTGTGTGTGTGTATGTGTATGTGTGTATATTTGTATTCTCATAAAATAAAATGATTTCAACAGAAAAAAAGAAAAACGTACGCACCACACTTCCACCTCCACCACATAGTATGGTATAGTATATAACCAACAAATGACCCCTTCTCCTTCAAAAAAGGGTAATAAATGAAACAATAAAATAAAGTTGGAAAACGAAAGAGCAAAAGAGGAAGAAAAACTGTGTTAGGATAGTAGCAGTAAAGAAAGTACTAGAAATTAATATATTAATGTAAAAGTAGAGTAGTAAATACTAGTATTATCAGTAGTAACGGTAACCATATCCGCTGTCATCATTTCCTAAATAATCAAAGTTTGTTGTCTAAATTTGAAACAAACTTTCAAAACAGTAAACATAAGAGAATAGCTACGCTAGAATTTGGGATAAACGGTAGGTGACGCACCTGATAAATTCTTGTGAATTTTTTTAAACCAAGTAAAAGCAGTCAATGTAGCACTAAGCACCAAAAAAGTATCAACACCGAGTGTAAAATTTGTAATCCACTGGTTGTAGAAATGGTCGACCATGTCGTTCTTGTATTCTTCCACATTATCCAGATAAGCCTATAGACCAAAACTGAGAAGGATCTATCTCTCAGGTTTATTCTGTGATGGTTGTTTCTTCTTAAAAACTGACATTTGACCTCAAAATTGGATACCTGGACGAAAAGGAATGAGTGGCCAATAACGGTCCAGACCATGGACAGGAAACGCATACCGAACATACAAGTGATTGTTGACTGTGAATCTTTTGGCATTCGGATTAATTTCATCAAATTCTTCTTTGCAGAAAAGGCCAACAAGATTTCTACCCACATATTTCTGACATGAAATGTAACTTAAGCCAACGGAATCAACATTTTGGAATGAATTCGATATATCTAAACAATAGTCACATAATAGAAGATTAGTGCTCCACATACCTGGTCTGGTTTCCCTTCTTTATGTGATAAACAGTGGCAACTACAACAAGCAACATGAAATTTTGATGCAGAATAAATTCCGCGATGGGTACTGGTTTTTGGTACCACTGTTGATCATGACGTGATTTGGTGCACGAAGTGTAATCGATTGCTATAGCATCAGTGGATATCATTGATCGCCATTCATCCAGTAACTATAGTTAATCTTTGGAAATAATTGCAGTAATTAGCAGAAAAATAAGATAGCCTTCAGCAAGCAAGTAAACTGGCATACCCTAACTTGTACATTTTACTGCTATACCTTGTTTCGATCATTATAACAAATAGATGGAATACAAATCCCATACGCCACTCCATCACTTTTCTCATTATCTTCATTATAACCAAAGCAGTAATGCAACGGATGCTCAGATTTTGAATAGGGCGCCTCTCCGGCTGCTTGGATACATTTGTATGCTCGGAATACCTGGAAAATTTTCTTTAGAGACTTCATAAGTTCAGAAGCCAAGAAGAAATAGCATTCCAATTTAGTAGTTCCAGTTCCAATCATGCTAATTCATAATAATGGTTGGAAACCAAAAAAAAGATCCATGTTACCTATTTCCGAGCAAGTGCTCCACCACCTTTGAATAAGTCATGATCCAAAGATCCACTCATCTATTATGAATAAAACCACCAAAAAATACTCACCCAGCGATCTTGATCCCTACTAAAAAACTGCTCCGCGTCACCAGATGTATAAGCTGTGATAAAAAATTCCTTCTGAGCTGGAATCGTATTGTAATCCAACAAATACGGACCGATCTAAAATTCTCAAGAATCTTAACAATGTGAATGAATGAATTTGAAAATATTAAACTTGACAAGTTTTTCTATTCCTGAGCTGGTCATTAAGAAATATTGAGTAATCTCATCTCATACGCCTAGCAGTTTCAAGGACATGACTTCTATTCACAAAAAGAATCGACGACCGTTCGAACAGGCTACCATTTAATTAGAATTAATTATTCTACTCCATTACCAATTAATAGTATTCACCTTTGTAAGGCTATCACCACAAACTTGGCTGACATTACGTTTTGCTACGGAATTAATGAAACTAAATACAATCTTTTCATTGTAATTATTCAACTCGCCAACACTTCTTTCTGCTTGAAATAGTATGATAAATAACACTGTTATTACCATTGATTGCCACGGGTCAGCTAAAATGAATAAATGATATCAAAATATTCTTAATTCCATCGAATCTTTTTCTCGAAGTTATCTGAGAGGTTTAACGTACGATAAATAGAACGGTCAGAATCGAATTGGATAGTCAGCAGAGGAAATAAAATGATGATAACTGACAGATGCGCATTTAGAGAGTGAATAGAAAGAAACGACAAAAAGATAGGTTGTACCAACAAATAGAAGATATCGGGGGATTAACTGTTATATTTGCAGGAGCAAATAAAACGATTTGAAAAGATATGAGAACATAAATGAATGAATAATGAAGGGATAGATGCGAAAATCGAAAGAAAGATTTGTTAATTAAGATCCGTGGCACTAAAATACAGTAGTTGAATTTCTTTTCTTTTTTGATTATAATCTGTTGTGATACCAAAACAGGAAGTTACGGCGGTGAAATTCCATGAAATCGGTTTTAGTTGGCAGCAGCAAAAAAAAGTGCTGCAGTTAAATAGTCAAAGAAGACGATGTAAAATAAAATTTCGGATAAATACTTAAATAACTTGCTATCATTTTTACAATCTTTGAATTAGAGAATGGTCACTGGTTTCTTTCATGAAGCAAATGGTCCTACTGTAATAGTTCCTAAACAAAAGGTCGCGTAAACTCTCGAAGAATGTTTCATTGTTTCTCCTTTTGGATCAACATCGATTATGTCACAAACCATCTTCGAGACTTCAGATAACTCCCGATCTCTCCTCAAAGCTCTTCCTCCTCCAACAAAATATGATAAGATGACAGCGGAGATTACGCAAACGAAAAGACGACAGCACAGATTATGCAAAATCCCAACAAGAGGAATCATTTGTTGAAACATGTGATCATTTTAAAAGATAATGCAAACAGGTTCCTTATTCTTGCCACATGCGATATCGAATGAAAATAATCCTAAAATGACTGCACAAATGCTTTTTTTCGATTTCGGGTGGAGTGAAAGAATGAATTTTGAATTGAACCTGAGAGACTAAATAAAAAAGAATCAATTAGCTCACTTCATCTGATCGAGCATTCCAAACCGGTTTTTCCATCCCGGAAATTTAGATACTCAAACATCTCAACCTGTCGAAAGGCAATGCATTAATTGAAGTAGCGGAAGCAGCGCATATTACGAAACCGCCAAGTTTGAGGTCAAAACGCAGTTGGCAGTTGAGAAACATCGTTTTTCAACGCTCTACAAAATTCAGTTCGTTTTATCGTTCTCTACTACATATTCTTCTCCTTCATTATTAGTCATTGACCTCAGAACTACTACTACATTCCGACAACTCTTAATTTGTTTGTTTCCGAAAGCAATAATAATTAATAGCAAAAAAATAATTATAACTAATAATAATTATGACAATTAATAATAATAATAATAGTGAAGCAAAAAATAAATATAATATTCATTAAAAGGAGAAAAAAATGAAGAATTTTTAGGGAGCGTTCATTAAACCATTTTTGGGGATGTATAATTGAGCAACTCGCAGAGCATTTGGATGACCCGAATTCGCTCCCGCACTCATTCTCTGTCCTTTCTCCACCATTCAAACTTTATCTATCCATCTCTCAAAAATTTCTCCCTTCTCGGGGAGCAAGCAGACTTCTTCTGAAAAATGACCAGTGGGATAAATTTGAGTACTGGTATGCTGATGTGGATGCGCATGATCTCGCGCTTCCTGATTGCAATTGCTAGCAGACGGAAAGCTGTAAAAGATGGCAGTGGAGCGCATCCATCATTATGACATCATTTTTTAAATTAAAGTCTCTTACTGATTTTATTAAACCATCACAGTTTCTTCCGTGACACAAACACTCTCTTCGGTGTGACGCACATTTTAACGGTAAACTAAGTAATCAGTGAAAATCACGCTGTACCGCCCTATGGCTTGATGGACAAAGCCATCGCTCTCTTAAAACGAATATTCGAGGGTCGGTGTCAACTACCCTTTTGTTGAAAGGTGTTACCAAATGTTGCATTATATCTCATCATTTATCTCATTCCTTTTTCAACCTTCTCGCAGGTCAGTAGTTTTGTTTAGCTCATAAATAAGTGGTTGAAGAAGAAAAGGCGCAACAATTCCATCATTTTACTGCAGATGAAATTTTACACCGTTCCATCCATCATCACTTTTTATGGTAATCACTCCTCTTGAAATAAATCTTTCCGCTTCCATTTACTCATTGCGCCAGCTGAGAGATGCGAAATCATTTTGTGAAAAATTATGGAGAAATGTTGATTAACGAGCAGCTTGATACGGGAATATCTCAATACATTCATGCTCTTGCTAACAGGGTAAGAATGAAAAGGTTGATAAGAAAGAAAAGTTGAATAAGGGAAGCCGCTTTTCAGTGAAAAATTATCTGTGAAATGCAAAGTAAAATACTTTCAAGTTTCATTAATAAAGCACAAACCATCTTCATCAAATTTTAATTCTCAATTACCAAATGACCATCGGTCAGCTCACGGTTCCTTTGTTCTCAGTGTACTTTTGTGACTGTGATAGAGCTAAACATCGTCATGCAAGTGGTCGCTAACCGGTCATTCCTTAACAGTGTGTGATCTGACTATGAAGTCGACTGTTTGATCAGCAATATGCGTTCTCCAATTACAACACAGTTTTTGCTATATTTAGAGACAGAGGAAGAGAGAGAAAGAAAGAGAGAGAGAGAGAGAGAGGGAGGGAGAAGGAGAGAAAAGAATATTAACTGAGACTGAACACATCAATCTCATCCCTCTCGCATTTAATTTGCAAATCCAAAATGAGGGAGCAATAAAAAGGATGACGACGCATTCTTCTCGCATATCTTTACTCACTGCAAAAAATACGGAGGAGATAAAAGAAGGAATAGAAATGCCTCGAACTGTCGTCTCATGTCATATATCTTTTGATCTTTACTATTTAGCCTGGTGTAAATCTATTAAGAACTGTTTTTCTTAACAACGGATTAAATGAAAACGAAAAAGCTTTTAATCTGTTCGTTAAAGACACATTGTCTGTTGTTGTGTCACTGTCTAATCTCTCTCCAATTTCTCCCCAACAGCAATTTATTTCTCCCCAACAGCAATATGCGACAACTGTTGAGGGGTCATTTCTCGTTCCTCCTGAAACGTAAATATGGCAAATTTGAACTTATCGCGAATTAACGTCTTTTGACTAAATTCACACAGTATATTTCAACGATTTACAGCCATTTTGCAATTTTGCAAATGAATGCATTCGATGAGAGAATAGGCCCAGAACAAATATCGTGCTATCATATTATCTTATTGAAGGCAGTTTTCTATGGATAATTATAGAACTGATGGATGTGAATGCATAGAGAGTATCAATGATCACTAATAAGTCAACCAAGATGGGCAATGGAGAATAAATAGATGTGGGATTAATATCGAAAATTATAATTATCTGAATCCACAACTAAATACATCAAACAAGAGTACACTGAAGTTCAATAACTTTAGAGATTTTGTATCTGACGAAGATTCGCCTCAAACATTTCTTGGCAATGTAAGGATGAAATTACTGGATAGTACCAAAAAAGCATTTCCACGAAACTTCAAGTAGACTAAGGGACACCGTGATTCTTCGGTTGACCAATTCCATTTAGCCTTAACCACTACCACTACAATGAGATGGTTTCAAATGTTGAAAGTCATTGCTGATATATGGTCATTTTAGAATGTAGGATAACAGTAATAGTGCTATTCACATATAAATACAGAAAGCAAATAAGATTGTGAGGAAAAAGACGACAAGCTAAACTTCAAAATTAAGGTTCTCTTTGGAAAAATTACAAATGAAAAGTTCATACTGAGTATAGAACCGGATTGATTCTCTATGAAGTCGTTCTCCGAAAACCGCACTCTCTGTGCACTTCCGCGCTCTTTTAATTTGAGTTTAAAAATGACAAAATGGATGCATTCACACTGCAACTAAAATATAACCGCTCAAGTACCAACTCTCCATCTTTCGCGCAAATTGTTGGTTCAATTTGATATATTTTAAAAACACAATTTGATACTAACCAGTTTAAATTGAACTAAAAACGAAATAGAAATAAAGGTAGAATGCATTCCTTCATGTTGGCACAGTTAAAGCTGAAAGATGCACAACATATCCTTCGGCTTCAATTTTTGATTACTGCCTACAATTATTTTTTTTGGAGAACAGGGAAACAACCGGGAATAACTACCTGATTAGTGTTAAGCATTAGCATACAAGCAATTTACTGCGCTTCTTTTCCAAATTTCGCGTAAGATTTTATTTCGATTTAAATCACGCAAAAGAGAATGCACAAGAGAGATGATAATAAATAAAACGCAATGCGAAATAATAATCACACTCTAGAACAGAACTATGGAGAGAAATCACAACTTTAAAACAACAATAACTGTACACTGTCATTCTCGAATTTCAAGTGTGAATTAGCGTCTAAAAGTTATTGTAGAGCGTGAAACAAGAATATAATAATCAGCCAGCTAATCCTAACAGGTTAATTAATATATGCATAACAACAAAATAAGTAAAATACAATGAAGTTCAACTGAAGATTTCAAGAAAAACTGGTAAGCATGACTTTTTCTGGAAAAATCTGCGTTCATGCCAATTAATAAGCTATTCATACAGCAACGAAAATATCTCATCACAAACAAAATCATTCATTTCATTGATAGCGAGTTCTTGCTGCAATCACTGAATGATTTTAATAATCATGTTTTTAAAGTAATAGGCACACACATATACACAAACTTACGCGAATACAACAGATTTTTCCCATTTACTGATCAAACACAAAGTGTTTCTGACTGTAGAGAATGCAAAATTAATGATTTTGAAATATCACTCGGAAATGTGATTACAGACAAAAACAGAATAAACCAACTAATACAATAGCACTGATATGAAGGTAAAGGCAAAGCTAAAGCTGGCTAAAATCACGAGGTCCAAGGACACTACGCGATGTTCCTTTAAGCGTTGATTCATCGTCAGTCTTCATGACTGTCAGCGTATTAGTGCGTGTATCGATATCAAGGCAACCAAGAAGGGAAGCTGCTGCATCTTGCTCCACCTGATATTTGAGCGAAAGTATTGACAAATACATTTAGGAAATAATTTGCTTCAAATCAAAGGGTTTATATCCGAAATATCTAAAGCATCTTGCAGATGTTTTAATATAATGTATAAGTTAAAGCAAACAGCAAGAGATATTAATCACCCTCAAATTTACAACTAATAGCATCAAAATAATATTGTATAACCTTGATTTCATCCAAAGATAATTTATTTTCATCTGACATCAAAGTAGAAGGAAATGAGGATACTGTCTCACTGTCTGGGATCTCATCAGCTGTAGATTCATTTAAACTTAAGCAGCTTTCAGTCGGTTCCTCATCAGCCCACTCATATAATCGCCGCTTCCATAGGCGTACCTGTAAGGCTTTATATAAACTTCGATTCTTCCTGATCAATTGCGTTGGAAAGCAAAGAAAATTTTATCCATATATATATAGGTAAAAAGAGAAAAACCGTTCCATTGAGAATACACAGCAAATTCAAAAATAACCTGTTTGTCCCAAGACCGGCGCGAGTATTGGATATATTTGTTAGGAGTTTTTGGCATATTTTTCGTTCGAGCATGTCGTGGTACTTTCGCAAGATATTTCGCGTATACTGGTTTCTCTTTTGCTTTCTCAATTTCCTTAACAAAATAAAAATTACTCTTTTAATTTTTATAGGACAATTTTTTTTTTTTGTAAAGCTATATCTATACTTACAATAATTTGACGTTTTATAACAAATGCAGAAAATGTTCGAAAAAATGCATGCAAAAATGGTACCTTTGAACGCCTCAGAAGAATATCTTCGCTTCTACACCAACCAAGTTTTGGCTCTCTCCAACCTTTCTTAATACGCAACGTGGAAGCAACACTAGAACAACTTCCGGGCGAGCTGTAATTGTCGTATTACTAGAATTCCATACGGAAAGCTGTTATTGTTTATTGACTCATAGCAAGAAATAGCGGTAAATTTTATAGGACGTTTGTAAAGTAAAGTTTATCTATACTTACGATAATTTGACGTTTAGAAAAAAACAACAAGCAACGAACCTGTCCCTACTAGAACGTTCAGCATCACTAAGAGGTAAATCCTCAGAGTCAAATCTCGAATTACTAGCTTCACAAACAGTCTTTTCCCTGTGCATATTTTTTCTTCTTTTTTTCTGATATTTCGAAGATGTTGGAGCCTCCTCATCATCAGTGCTCATTGAAAATAGTGCTTGAACTCCTTTCGTTTTGTCTCGTTTAATAGCACGGCGTAGCTAAAACTACAGAAGTCACTTTTGTTACCAAAATACAATCAGCACTTTTCACCTCTTTTGATTTGAATTGCTCTGTTTTAAAAAAATGCAATTTGGTACGATATAACTTCAGAAATACCGGTTTTCCGGAAACCTGACTATCAGTTTTCAATGCCTGACCAGCCAGCGCTTCTGTGAGCTTCAAATTGCGTTTAAATCTGAAACCATGCAACACTTCAGGACTTTCATACATGAAAACAAAGAAAGGAAAAGAAATGCTAAAGAATTGTGAAAATTAGAAACGAAGATTGTCTTAGAAATCATTGTTGAACATGGTAAAATTTCTCCTGAATGTCCATTCTTAAATTTTTTAGTGACTAAAGAGAATCGTCATGTGTCTACTGCAATCCAACGATATAATTAAGCAGTTTATTATTCCTTTTTGTTGCAAAAATGAACTCCAAACAAAATAAAAGCTGAGAGTGAAACACACTTCAGAATGAGAATCTTTTCCTAAGAGAATCTCGCATTCCTACCTGGATTTCGTCCCTCGTTCCTTTTTCAATGGACTAGTTTTACGCCGTTCTATATTTGATTGTTCAACAGCAATTGACAGACTTGGATATTCCTCATTAGAACTTAAAATGGTACGATCATTCTCTGAAAATTGTGTTTCCAATGCTGCAACCTCTTCACCCTTGTTCGATTGCAAGACAGTTCTCGATTTTGCTATTTCTTCTTCCATCAAGTCAGCCCACGAGGTATTTCGCATATCTTCATATTGCTGTTGCTCGAGAAGCGCTTTCAACTGTAAAAAAACCTTTTCTTGAAAGTCTTCTTGGAAGGGACAAAAGTTCCATTAACGCGAATGCGGGATTTGGAAAGAATAACTGTCTCTTTAGAGAACTTTGCTTATCGAACTTCAAAAAGTACGAGGCTTATCAAACGAACTTCACTAATAAGCAACATATGATTGATATGAACATTCCTCATACTTTCTTTTTTATTTAAACTAAACACTCACAATAATAGAATGTTGTCATGTATTTGAATGACAACATTCTATTATTCATTATTTTATTAATAACAAAGCGATAATAATTATAATAAAAGATGGTATTAAAATAAGACAATAAGACAGAAAATGTGAACTAACACTTTTTGATGTTTTGCTAACAGCCGTATCGCTTAACTCGACCTTTGTCACCGCTGATGCATCCGAATCGCAGTTTCGAACCTGTCCTTGGAGTGACTGACATTCGGTTACCATTGAGCATGGACCGTCATCTGTGGTATCATCCATGGTTTCATCCACAGGTGCTTGGGACTCCTCATTTTCCGAATTCATTTCCAACGCGCCTTTTCCTTCTAAGGAAGAAATCTAAATTCAAAATCACAATAAAAAAGGAAAGCAAAATGTAACTGAAGAAAGCAATCGATAAATGATCGGCTAATAAAATGCTACACCCACCTTTTCGCTCCACAGTTTTGTGGTGACAACTACCATTTTAGCGCACACAAAGTGACATCTAAAAAGGTGGAGAGGTAAAGCTAGGGAAGGTCAACCCATGCAGAGGTTAGGACAAGGAGAAGGATGCCACAGCAATGTGACGATAGTGTCTCCGATGCAATCTAGTGTGGTTGGGACGCGCGCGCGGCAAATTCAATTTTAAATTACGTGTTGTAGATTATAAATGTATTTTTGGATGTAGAAAAAATTGTTAGCACATGGGGTTGCAGTTGCCACATGGGTTGCGAGTATAGTCATAATTGTTTTGTCATAAATGATAGTGTTTATGGTAATAGTCAAGAGAGGAGATCGATGAGGCCGAAAGCGCCCAAACAGTTAGAAATTATCGTTCAAAGATAGTGCCTTCCCAGTAGAGGCAGTTTCGAAGAATGAAAACAGAGATCATTACACCTAAAACGGTTCATCGGTAAGCGGCGCATGAGGGGATATGTTAAGTTATTCTGTTCAACAGCAAACTTCAAATTTCTTATTACGTTAAATCTTGAGATTGCCTTCTTTCCTTAGATTGATTTCATTGCAATTATTACTGTGATATGTTAGATCGCAACTTTTCTAGCTTCAGCAAGTAACAAATCAATTTTTCATGTAATTACTGAAATCTTCGCAACTGATAACGCACGCTCAAAGAATTTATTTAGTGTATACCCCGACAGATGCTATCCTTTCATTAATCTATGTAGTACAGGGGCTATCCTCAAGTTACTACTGATTTATATTCATTCAAAATGGAAATTGCTTTCCCATCCGTTTTACTCTTTCTGAACACATAGTACATTACTTCGTTCTTCAGGTTCATTTCACATTTCTTGATTTTGATGTGAGTTGAATGGATTCTTTTATACCAAATGTATTTTCCATCACTATCTCTCGATATTTTTATCAATGGGAGCTTCAAATTTCAGTTTGGCTTGATCGACTTTTAAACATACATGTTGCTGTCAAGTTTTCAAGTTTCCTGACAATTGAGACAAATCTTACACGATTTCCAAGTGACGGTCACTTTAACAAGAAGTGTAGTTGAAGCAATCGATAAATGTGTTGAAGTCTTCTCTAAGATTTGTTTTTGAAGAGAAGTTCAAAAATAGCTTCTTTACAATGAAGTTAAATGAAATTTAATGAGTTAAGCAGTTAAGCAAATAGATGTATCCTTACCGACTCAAAGGAACTATACCTTTGTTGCATTGTTTATGAAGTGGTGTGAATCGAAATTCAGGAATCTTATTGACTGAGTCATCAGATCCTCTGAGTCAAAAGTTATGAAGTCAAATGATATGAAGAAGAAAAGTGAGATGGCAAAATAACACTATTGTTACCAACACCAGTCAAATGTTAGAATGAAAACATAGCATTGAAACTGGAGAAGAAAGGTTCTTACTTATTATTTTGTAATGTTTTCTCTCTTCTTAAGCTTACTCTATCACCAAGTATGTTTCATGTTTCTTTCCCGTCCACTCTTGTTAAATTGCACTTTTATTCTGCAAATCTTTATTTGCACTTTTTACATTCACATTATCATTGTTATCATTGCCATCTTAATCACTGATATATCAGTATCATGTAATGAGATGAATTTTAAGTGGTTACAACAGCTTTGTACACACATATTCCTTTTGTCAATGAATGATAATGGTCCTAGCTATTGCTAAATCGTACTGCTTCGAATACTAGAGAGGCTGTGTGCTATTGATGCTTCGAATTCTCTGCCTTCATATTCGACATACATCCTGTAAACAGCATACAAATTACGATTCTCACTCTTCTTGTTCCTCAGATGGTTGATCGCCAAGAATTTCAAAAATCAATTGACATCGTATTTCCACATTCTATTGCACTGAGTGATATGAAAATCCATCACCTATGATCAAAGATGTAACTACTACTAATGCTGAACAAATCGTATTTTTTTCCTCTCATGCTGGAACATGGTATAATTGACGCTATCAGTATCGCACGTTAAAGAATATATTAACTTTTGGTGTGAAGTTGAAAAAGTCGTACCACGACGGCCATCATAATAATCTTATGTTGTAGGTCCTCCGAACTAAACTGAAATCAGGCAGTAGTTCCTGCAGCACTCTCAGGATTTTTGTTCCATCTTTGTGATATAAATTTGTAATTTCTTGATTAGCTCAAATATTTCTTCATATGTGGCATGGCGGCTGTTTTTGTTTTTATCTTTCACAGTTCCAAAAGAATCCTTCTTTCGAAAAGTCTAAAAATTGAGAGAAATCATTAGGAAAAAATCAGCAAGTAATCTAACGTATCAATTATTCCTTCTTTTCCTTGCTTTCAACCATTGCTTGAAGTCGTTTTAAACCTTTCATAAGTTGCTTTATAATCGCTTTATCTTTAACTAAGAATTTCAGGGATATCAGGTATAGTTGCTGTAATTATTCATTGCTATGATATAGATTCTCTACTGAAGTATTTAAGATGAAATTTCAGTTTAACGGGCCAAATTTGCTGGCCAAGTTAACTTTTAAGCAACGTGGGAGAAGTCAAAAAAAGAAAAGTAACTGAAGTGTTTCAAGATTATCTCCACAACTTTCACTTCTCCATTCTTTACATTAAATTGATCTGCTGTGAGTGAAAGCAACGCGAATGTTCAAATGAAATGAACGTATAAAGAGAGACTTGTTAAAATACACATAAAAGATAGAAGGTTGAAATTTCGACTACGTCTATATTAAACTAGAAAAATTGTTCTGCGGATGGATCATTCTTCAAACTGATCATTTGCCGAATGTCTAAAAGTGAGTTCAAGAATTGGATTGACATTTATGGGAAGATGATGAAGTTATAGTGCCGTTACAAGCAGTATGTTTTCTAAAGAAATTTCAATTGACAACAAAATCACTATACAAAATTCAGGAAAGATAAATTTATCTCTTATTTGATCATTCCTTTTCTTATTATTTCGTTAAATATTCAACAAGGATCAGTCGCTTTTTTTTAATTTCTATTCATTTATTTCCACTAAATTCCTTTAAGGAATGATATATTGCAGTACTGATCAAAATTTCGAATTATTTACCCTTTTAATGCCACCTCTGATCTCAGCAAATTGCTTTCCTTGAAACTCTCCTCAGAGCACTTAACTAATATTATGAATTATTTGATTAATTATGCAATTAATGCTTCAACAATTCAAATTTAATTTAATATATGTATATATATTCAGTAATTTAATAGCTGCATAGTTTAGTAATTCATTACTTTAACGGTTCAGCAGCTCATTAGGCAGTTCCGTGGTTCAGTGGTGTCATTGTTCTGGTCTCATATTTAAAGTATTCAAAGTGACATGCAATGTTGGGATGCGATAGGGACGCTTGTTGTGTTTGCCATCGCTTCATCATCAATTTACTGATAAGAAAATGTTAATGTCATTACTATCTATTTCTATCTGCTTATCAATATTTCTTAGCATTTCATCTACGATTCGATTTATTTATTTCACTAAATCGATATTTTTTTAGTCTTTTATCGATGACTTTATTTATTTATTTTAATTAAGTTTTATCAATCTTTTGAAAAGTTTTATCAAATTTTGTTATCAATTTTAACGAAAATAAAATTACTAGTATTAGTTTAGTGATACAGAGAATTACAAACTAAAGAAAGAATTTCAAAAAGTTGCTCCTTGACCTTCTATAATACGATGAACAGTTATTCCTTTTTCGTAACGAATGCTGAAAGTTATGTTAAAAGAATCGATAAGTCATCATTTGTTAGTTACCGGAAGTGGAACCAATATTCTTGTTATAACAAGATCTTTCTGTGACTTGAAATTGGGAATAGCTTTTCTATTCAAAACTGATTTCCTTTTTTAACAAAAATTTATCTCATGTTTGTATGATTCATGCAGTGGTTACATCTTTGAATCTTATTAACTTGTATTCTTGCAACTTGGAGTATGAGTGCTTCATAAATTTCTATTACATCTACTTGATTCGTTGTTACACATCTTTATCGATTTTATGTAAGATAATTAAAATAACGAGGAAGTATCAAAAGAAAACTATAGGCACGGTTTTTGTACTTGTTAAGACATGACAGATCCAAAGAAGATTTGCCTTTTGACTTTTGGTCAAATGCAAGCGTCATTCGTTTTTGTTGTCGTCACTCCTTTTCAGGTGAAGGAGATGAAAAATAAGATATCAAATATAGGAAATTAAATTTGAACTTTTTTTGCTTCTTCATAACAGTAAAAAGTTTGAGCAATGAAGAACTTAGAAGAATCAATAAAGCGTCTCAACATTTTACAAGATAAATCTCTTTTTGATTTCCGATAGAATGAGATAAGTAAATATAAAAATGATTGAAACCTCTGTGAGAAAATTCGAAACGAAAAGTTTGAAATGCGCGAAGTATGATAAAGAAAATTAAAAATGGAAAGTAATAATAAAAAAAATTTAGACGTGAAAGTGAGTAGTAAATAGTATACGAGAAGTGAACTTTCACTTGCTGAATAAGTTTTGAATAGTCTGATAAAGAAGAAGAAACTTTTAAAGTATGGAATCAAGTTATCGCTCTTTTACCACCGTAAAGGAAAGGCATTCATTGAAGATGATCTTTTATTCCAGGCTTCTGCAAATGGTTCGTTTCATTTCATTTTAGGAAAAAGAATGATAAAAAAAATGATTCATCAGAATGAAAAGATAAAAGAATAAGAGCAATTTATAAGCTTCATTACCATAATATTCCTTTGGAAAATGAAAATAGGTTGTTATTGGATTTCTTTTTTAATTTGGTTCAATTACTAAATTATACTACTACTATGCATCAATGACAATTTCAGGGATTGGCGGTAATTATATTACTTTTCTTAGCTTCAGCACATTCGGTACCAACGAACAGATTATTATGGTTAATTGCTCTGGGAACTCTCAGTGGCAGTATATTTTCACAATTGGCCTATTATTTTCCTTCACTGCTAGCAAAACAAATAAATTATGTGAGATTAGTAAAAAAGAAATAGCAAAATGGACAGAATTGTCTTTGATGGCAGCGCCATGTCTCCAATTTCCTTTTCTTAACGTTTATTGCTTTGATAGTATTGATATGTATGGTTGCAATCATATCAGCCAATCATTTTCTTTTCTTCTCTCTTTCTGAATTCAACCACTCCAACTCTTTCCTTTACTTCTCTTTTCAATAAACATCGCATAGCAACAACAACTTATTATTAGATCAACTTTCCTTCCTGCTCTTCCTCCATTCATTACTGATTCAGCCTATCCCGAATGATGAAAATTGAAAAGTCATTATCATTATTCATTTTCTCCTCTTCCTTAGT
Source organism: Cercopithifilaria johnstoni (assembly GCA_916381525.1). Lineage (NCBI taxonomy): Eukaryota > Metazoa > Nematoda > Chromadorea > Rhabditida > Onchocercidae > Cercopithifilaria > Cercopithifilaria johnstoni. The sequence goes on from CAKAEH010000777.1 coordinate 16,709, forward strand.
TTCAAATCCAATCCGCTCATTCTTATTCTTATCACTTCTGTTGTTAATATTTACGGCTTCATGCAAAATGAAGTCTTTTTCATCTGCGATTCTATACTTTCTAAAATCTTTCATCAAAAAATTAATTTTGGATCATCCGATCATTACACTGATAAGCCATATCATTCATTCGTATCATCTGAATAATATAATCTGATGGTTTTCACAGTCTGATAGTCTTATTTTTTTTTAAACTTTTGGCATATATTAAAGAAGAGCAGTTTGTGACAAACTTAGGTCACTTTAACAATGGAGCTATGCTTCAATATTCAACAAGCTATTAATTTTTTTCACATTTTTTATTAAATTTTATCATTTCACAAAATTGTTGCAACTGTTTAGTTGTTATAAAATTTCCAGCCATACATATATGATTTAATGATGACCATTTGCGCCACCGTATGCGTCCCTCTTTCTGCATATTGTACTATCTATAAGATGGAGGACGACAACTCATCCACATTGTATATTTCTCTAGCGGTAAACTATCTTCTTAATTAATATAAGAGCAGTTAAATTATACTTTTTAATGACAAAAAATTATGATTTTGGAAATGTTGCATTGATTATGATTTCATAAACGAATTATTGTTGTAAATTTTAGCTTCTTTGCATATTCCTTGCAACGTCTTTCCTGTTCAGCTTACTCATTCGGTATGATTTTGATCCGGTAAGCTAATAATATTCAAGTTTTGCTCTTTCAACAAACATTATTCCATAAATACGGCTCAATGAGATAGAAACATAGGATAGGGTAACTGGATGCTACCGTCACAACAATTGATTAAGTCATAAATCTTTTAATGAAGCAGCTTTCCTCTTCATTTACTCAATTTCTTCCTTCACCGTATCTCTTATTATCATTCTGATTAGCGCATTTTAAATTTAATCTACTTAACGCTGCACTTAACGCTAAATTTAAACCATTTAAACACTGTAACATTTCATATTGCAGTATGGCAAAAGATCAACAAGTAAGATATCAAAATCGGATGAACATTGTTCTCTGCTCTCAAATTATGCTGATTACAGTGATTATCAAGCATTTTGATCGCAACTATTACCAACGCTGAGGATTAACTTAATTGGAAGTAAAAACTGCAAAAGACTGCTTGCAAGTTAATGTCAAACTTACCGCAATGTTTTCATTGCATTTTCTCGTCGTATGGCATTTTAATTTCAAATTTTAAATTGAACGCATCTCTTTTACTGTTCTATCTGTAACATTGATGCTTTAGATTGATCTGTTAATATGCTTGACAAGTGTGAAAACACATAATCAATAATATCCTCCAAATTGTTATGATACAAATCTTTCATAAAATTCTAATCTTGTCTTATGATGCATCATTTATCTGCAGAAACTTTGGTCGAAAAAAGAAGATTACGTTTATTTTAGAAGAATCAATAAGTTATAGTAAGCCTGAGCATTCTTTGAAATGTTGAAAAAACGTTTATCAAATAATCATAGAGTTTCAAACTCTTTCAGAAGAAAATATATTGCGAGAACTGCAATATTTAAAAGCTCAGGAAGCCATCTCACCATAATTTCCTCTTATACGGATTTATACAATCAATAGCATCGACATAATCCACAATTAAATTTGGCTAATTAAATCAAACTCTTTGCTAATTGTTATGAGTTATGCAAGAATTTTGCTAGCTTGTTTCGGTGATCACAAAGAAGAGAGGGAAGTAACCTTTGACAATTACAACAATGGTGACTTCAGCATGTTTGTAAACAACAGCAATGAATCCAAGAATTATCTCTAAAATTCTTATGTTAATAAATCTATAATCAGTTGACAGATTGAATTTGGCAAACAACTCGAATACTACTTCGGAATGGATGAAAGAAAAGACAGAGAAATTCTGGATTTTGTTTGAATGAAAAGCAAGTATTTTGCACTTGGAATTTTGGGTTATTATCACTAATTTCACTCATAACGTTTCTTTAAAAACAATAGATTCGGATGGCGAAAATTGTATGCATTTCAAATTGCGAACCGACTGTGGAGCAAGAAAACGAATATCAATTTGATTCTGAAAAAAGATGTCAAGAATAGATGGCGGAGAGATGTTCAAATGAATTTAAGCTAGACAATAGAGATAGCCTAAGAGCGCATCTGAATCAAGTTGACCATACTAGGTCAAATAAGTAGATGGAGTGCAGTGAGGAGGAGTTGGAATAGCGGTTATTTGCGATGTACCTTTACTACGTCAGAAGTTGACCCAGAAAGAGGATAAATGTCTCGGTCACACCTCTTTAGCCGCAGCAAACGTTGTTGTTCCGTTTGGGAAAATGAGTTTACCTAATTGGAGAATGAAAACGGGCAGATGCTTTTGCTGTGAAGGTCACTGCCGCCTTACTCTACTCTTTGGGTAACAACCTGTTCTTTCTATCAAACAATCGAAATTTCTCGAGGGATGAAAAATATGTCAATAGCACGAGAGCGCGGAACAAAAAATGTAAAGCGACATTTGAATGATATATCACAAGCACTTCTCTCATCATATTCCTTATAATCATAAAAGGAGAGATGATATTAAACAGCCAATCCTAAAAACTTTGCATTTCTTACTGTAAAGCAGTTTAATTTCATGTTTTCAGATAACATCATCCAATTTCAAAAAGAGCAGTAATATTTATATGATTGCTAAGTCCTTTCAAATAGATGCGCTTCTGAATATGCTCACTTTTAAAATTTGCAAAGTATGCATGGATAAAACTCGCAATACGCGCATTCATGCAGATTTACACGATGCCCCGAGGATATATACCCAATTGCCGGTTGTGTATCAGGTTTGTAAAACAAACTTCTGTTCTTAATCACCGAATCACCAACCCGGAGGGCTTATGGTCAGCGATCTGTTAGCCAGTAGTAGTAATAACCACTATGATAATAGTGATAGCAATAACGATTTAGCATCAAGAAATCTCCTTTTCTTCGAAATAACCCTTCCTGTCTAACTCAAATTTTATTTTTCAAGTAATCCGCTTAAATTTCCTTACAATGGGGAATAATAATTATGGTGACCTGAATTTCTTCTGCCTGCTCTTCCTCTTCCTACTATACTGAATCACAACAACTTGATTTCGAAATCAATTCAATCACTGTTCCATGATGTGATCTCTTCTCTTTTTATCGAAATTAGCATTTCAATAGCTGATTCTTCCAGTCATTTCTCTTTATATACTTTAAACCAGTTAATTAATATACCACTTTTGACAGTTCCCACTTTTAACAAAAGCGCTTCTCTAGCGATGCTTCTTCCGCCTATTATCAGACACTGGAACAACTTCGAAAATTTCTCCCCATTATAAAAGAGATGACCAGCAGTGGTACATCACACATTCATTATCAACTAGTTGACAATTCCTTGATGGACTTTCACCATTCCACTTTTCATCGTACTTTCATATATTGATGCTTAGATGCTTATCTTAGATAATAGTTACAGTTGCTGGTTATAAATGCTCTCCAAGGTAAGTGGCAAAAATTTAGCATTATAGAAGTAGTTTTCCCAAAGTAAATAAACATCTTTATCTCTACTTAACTACGGTAATTTATTAATTATAAGAGATCCCTTGAAACACATAAATATGAATGTTGTTGATAGTATTCAGCGTCGTTTATTCTGATTCAATCACGACAGCTTCTTTCCTTTAAAAAAAACTTTAGCACGAAATTTTCAGGGTGAAATAATATTACTTACTATGAATCGTTTAAGCTCTAGGAAACAGCACTTTCTTTCATATGCTTCAAATCGTAATGATGACAAAGAAATTCATGTAGAATTTTAATAGGAAAAATCTTTTTTATCATGATTTACAGTCGGCTTTCTTCTATTCTTCCTACAATGCAACTACAAAAGTTTGATTGAGAAGAACAACTTTTTTACCTTTCCTTCTTCCTGCTTTCAATTCTATGTAATGTTAACTGTAACAGATTATTTGGTAGAAACAATTGAAAACTGTCTATTAACCGAATTGCTATCAAAGAATGCTGGAAAGGAACATAAGAAAGGATGGAAAATTGCAATTTCATGCATCCGTCAATTCGTTCTCCAACTTTGAGTGCGGAAGTAATAGTACTACTGATGATATTAAGCTATGCATTATCAAATTCGAATTCGGAAATGCTCATGGAGTGAGAGGAAACAGGAAGAGCACATTAAAAGGGTGGGTAGGGATAAGCGGTTAGATAGATGGAAATGAATCAGTGTTTTAGATATTTTTCATTTTGTTTAAAATTAATCACTGTCACAGTGCTTTATTAATGTTCACTGATTATGGGCCTTCAAAAGTTTTTGTCAATTCTATGCCTTTCATTTCTTCACATATGCTCCACCCTAAGACCGTGCAGATTTCATCGATGAGGTGAGAATCTGGTTTTCGGATATTTCTTTGATGGAGCTTTTATTCTTTTATTGAAGAAGCGAAATTTTTTGTTCTCCTGTCGAACACGCATCTAACATATTCAGAAAGGAAAATTAATTTTTCTAAGAAAATTCGGACTTTCGAAAGTACATTTCTAAATCTCTTCTCGACATATTTTCGATGGCGTAACCCTCCGATTACCTGACCTGACTTAATCTAATTCAACTTATCTGAATGTCAACTCATTCTCTTGTTCACTTTTATTGCAGTTATATATCCTTTCTGACCTTTTAATGAAAGCAACATGTGAGATGACAATTCGCACTGTTGTTAATTTAACTTTTACAGAGCAGAGTAATATTTGTAGCTTCAACAGCTTCTAAAAGAACGCAATTTTATAGGCATCCATGTGTGACCTGTTAATAGTAAAAGAAATAAGAAAGAACTGAGACAATACCGCTTTGTCATGTTCTCAATAGAATGTGCTTCATTTTCACTCATGCAAGTAATGATGACATTTCATAATTTATGCTTTCTTTAGACACACATAAACATAAGCGCTCTCTTATTCTAATCATTTTTACTTAGTAAGTTTCTATTTTCTGAGAAATTCTCTAATGAGTACTGGGATCATTTGCTCGTAGTCCTGTTTCCTTCATTCTTGGTTGACTCGGATCTTCGTTTCAGTCCAGAATCTTTAGGAAAAAGTTGAGATAAGAAAAAGCAACACAGTATTCTAACGCAGTATAAATAACACTGTTTACTATCTCCATTTGATATTTAACTTTGTTGCTCAAAAACTTTCATTCAAGTAACCAAACTATCATCTTTCTCTCCTCTCTCTGCGTAAACTTGAACATATTATTGCTAATTCAATTCTAGACTATCCAGTTCCATCTCTTCTAATCTTAATTTCTGATTCATACCGAAAATGGAACAAGAAAAAATAGGTAATAGCGAAGCATTACAGGATAGATCATTTCTGTACATATATCCCTCACTTTGCATGCTAAATGAGTCATTTAACAAATGCAATTGGAAAAAAATACTTGCTATTTTACTGGACGGAATATGAAACCATTCAGGAAACAAATTCACTAAAGACCAGAATTCCACAAGAGCAGCAGCTTGTGCTTGTTGAAAGGAATAAGATGGTGTAAAATTCGATTTACTTGGTAAGACTGTTTGTTGCTTCAACGGTACTAATCTTTTCTGTCCGAGCTTTTACCTATATAATTCCAAATTTCTGGCTATTTTTAAGGTGCAATGCTATTCATTCTAATCACCACAGGTCTTTGGACTTCCCTTCAAGCAGCTCTTACTGAATTCAGCGGTTTTCATTGCATGATGCGTCACTCAATGCGGATGAATCGAGCAGTACACGGTAAGCCGCAGGAAACATCGCCACCTTTCGAATTTCACTTTATGGATGCCAAAGGATATGAAACGCGCTATTACGAGCCAGGGAAGATTTATACCAGTAAGTAATATAAATGTTATTTGTCAAACAAATTTAATTTAAAGATCAAAAACAAAGATTAAATTAGCTCAAGATAATAAGTGAAGCATCTCCTCGAATCAGTCAACAATTATTTCTATGTTGCAGTTCGCCTAATTGGCTTTGTACATTTTCGTGGCCTACTGCTGCAAGGGAGATTGGCGAACGAAAATGGATTCTTAATCGGTTCTTTGAAAGGTGGTCGTTTTATCGAAAATGAAAACTGGGAAACATTCGGAATTCGGATGCAAGACTGCAATTCACGTGGTTCAAGTTGGCAGGATTCAGTGACGCACAGTGATGATTCGCAAAAATTCATCGTACAATTAGAGTGGACTACTAACAAAGATATTGGAGCCGTTCAATTCATGTAACTTTTCTGCCTGCTTTTTTGCAACTACCACAAAACTTTTCAATACTTAAAGTTCCAAATCTTGCCTTGTTTCATTTGGATTCATATTGTAAGAAATATTGTAACGGACAATCTATTTGGTAATTCACTGTCAAATACGAAAGTGCGGTGTGTTATTTTATGAGCAGAAAGAACATTTAAAAAATTTTTCTTCCTTGAAGGAATAGCTTGATTGACTATCAAACGCCGGTTCGTGCAAAATAGCCTTCAACTTTGAATTTCACACAGAAACTTGTAATCTTGCATTCTGTGAACTTAAAATGGAAAAAACATGAATAATTGGAAAGCGATTTGAATTAATTGCTTTCGAAAATTATGGAGTAGAGTCATTTCATTCAGTTTAATTTCATTCAATTTTGAATCTGAACTTTCATTTAAAACACCATGAAAATGGTAACTTGCCCAGGTTGACGATCGCTGAGGAGGATGAAATTTATTGGGAGAGGTGGCGACCCAAAAATGGCTTCATCATACCAATTACTTGGAGAGAAAAGCATCTCAATCATATCAGTAATGAAACAATGGCCACAAAACTTTCTGGTCTCTTTTACTTCAATTCCAATGACAATTTTATTCAAATTTTCATTTTTTATTCTAATTACCAGGAAGAGATATGTTTGGGAAAAAACCTAGAATAATCCAATAAAGCAAGTTGTGTACCGACCATTATATTTGCGGTCCCTTCTTCATTGGTAACTCTGTGAAGCAGGACTTACCTCAATTAGCCAACGTATTTGACATTTTCACCATTTCATAAACAGTTTCCCAAAGAATATCTCTGCATACCTGTAACTTCCACCTTTTACAGCTAAGAAGCGAAAGTCTGCTGAACCTCCGACAAGTAACAATTACAAGCGACATTTGTCAATTGAGGAAAAAACTGAAAATTTCACAACTGTTGAGAGGAAAGACGAAGCTACCCAATATTCCATCTACGAAAAGCATGTTCTGCAAAGGTAAAAACTATTCAGGGAAGGAAAAAGCGTTAATTTTTTATTTTCATCAACTCAAAGATTTCTTCCAACTTTGTGAAGTACCACCCCTATTTTGAAGTTGTGAAAATGTTTCTTCGAATGCTTCAAACTTCAAACTTCATTTTTTTTTCAAAATAATTTAACTACTGTAATCAATTGATATTGCCAAGGCTTAGCTTTCTTTTTATCGATGTTTGTTTATAACGATAATTTCGATTTGAATTTCAAAGAATAATAAATGTTCAGGACAGTATATTGAATCAGCTGACTAATAGGGAACAGACAGCTCAATCAATCAGCTGATCTTAATCTAACCTTTATTCAACTTTTTCAAGCTTGTGCTCTTAAGACCAGGTTCGGAAACATTACGAGATTTGGCTTATCGACATGAAAATGAAGTTGAAGAAGAAATGAGCGAGAAAGGGCCATCGACTCTTGTATCGTTCATTGATCCATTGTGGGAATCTGAAAGTTCTACACCAACGGGATTACCGTTGATCCGTGCTACTGCACCGTGGCAGTTACATGTCAGGAAGATGAATGAAATTAAGCACGTTTATGAAGGTCGCTTCCCAAAAATCTTTATGAACAATGAACCGACCAAAACAAAGGTGAAAATGACATCGGTGATAAGGATGGGTAAGTTAGCACATCCATTTATCTGCCCACTTTTTAATTGCAAGCTGACTTAAGCTAATGAATGAAATGTGCGCACTGCTTGGAAATTTCTGGAAAACATTGATTTGATAAGGACAAACACTGATTGAAACTTTTCAGAGAAGTGCATCGAGAACCCATGTGAAAATGGTGGACGATGTCATTTGAACAGCAGCGCAGAAGTGGGCTTTACTTGCTTTTGCAAAGAAGGATGGACTGGTCAGCTATGCCAAAGTTCGAATTTATCCGTTCTTCTCTCTTATTTAATAGCTAATTCAAAGCTTGCAATGGAACGATCACTTCCTGCATATTGCATATATAACCTTTTGAAAGAACAGTGACGTTAAATGAATAAAAATTGTGCGAACTTCAAAAAACTTTTACTCCATGCTTAATTTATTTTAGCGAAGGATCAGTGTTTCGGACACAACTGCAAATCGGGAAAATGTGTCAGCTTAAAGGATTCTTATCAATGCGACTGCTGGAAGGACTACGCCGGTAAATTCTGTACACGTGCGTTTTTGCATTTATTAATATTTATTTATTTCAATGCGTACAGTTTGAATTTCAAATATCTGTTCATTCAAATCGTTCAATTCAAAAGGAATTCATTCGAAAAAGATGGAAAGTGAACAGTGAATGTAGAATATTTGAAATTTGAAAATAGAAGCCATTTTGAATCTGAAGACCTCATAAATTACTATGTCTGTGAATTACAGCATTTCAAAATATTTTCTTGATTTCGGTGACCTTTCCCTATCTATATTCATCAAGTCCATTCAAACATTATACAAATTATCCTTCTTAAAAATGATGGATTTTCTTAGACAAGCCAAGATGCTTGAATTTTAAAAGTCACTTATATGTAAAGTTAAGAAAACGTTCACTTCTTAATTTACAGCTTTTCGAAAAAGCTATAGTGATTTTCCATTCTCGATTAGTTTCTTTTTGTCACTGGAGGAATCTGAAACTGATACTTCTTCAAATCATTATTGCTTTTCGGATGGTTACGCAGTTTTCATCGCTGATAGAACCTTTGATGATATTATTCAGTGAAATTCATAATTTTCATAATCTCCGTGAAAGGGCTGTGAGCAATTATTGCAGGAAAATGTGATCCTAATCTATGTAGGAGAAATGGCACTTGTGTGGAAAAAAGTGATGGTGAACTGGGCTGTAAATGTCCGCCCGGTGCGTCTGGAAGATACTGTGAACGCGGTAACTTTATTTTAAAAATCCTTCTTTTTACCTTACACATACACACATAGAAATATACATACACATACACACGAGCACAGACATCATCAATATGCTTGTAAAACTCAGTTATGCTAATTATGCTAGTCCGAATTCGATAAGATGTGGATTGTCAACTGGTGAAGTGAAAGGTCACACCTTATTAAGTCCAATGTCAAGAGACAACTCATTTCAGCAATTGTTGATAGTGCAAATTACAAGGCGCAATATAATAATATGGTCTCACTCTGTTCATTTTGAGAACTGAAAATGAATAAAATTGGTTTTTCTGCAGAAATAAATGAATGCAACTTTCAACGCTGTAAGAACGGAGCGAAATGCATTGATAAATGGAACGATTACTCATGCATCTGCAAGCCAGGATGGATGGGAAAAGACTGTGATCGTTGGTTTTAAAAAATTTCTTTAGGCATATTTTTCATACCGTATTGTCTAAGAATGAATAGAGTGGCTTATATCGTCAAGCACTTTCTCTTTCATTCACACTTTCTACTTTATTACTGATTAAGGGCCTTGTCAAGATATTTATCGAAGTTGCAATCAATGGAAGCAAAAGGGTCAGTGTGAACAAATGCGTCATCATACGCGTTTTTTTGATGTCAATTGTGCCGTATCCTGCGGACAATGCTCTTATTCAAAGGAGATTGGTCTGATTTATCATAACGATTGTTAATATATCCAACAACCAGTCGATTGCGCAGATTCTCTTCTAAGAAGTTCCACTGTACATTTTGAAAAACAGAAGTAGCACGGTCTAAATATTAATTCGCTGAATAGTAATAATATAATAATTGGCGTGTATTTCAGTTCCCACTTTCTTGAAATTTATCTTGGACATTTCTTGCTGATACAGAATTAAATTTCAGTGAGAACAACAAAACCGCTTGCTCCAATTTTACTTCCATTAGCTTGGATGATCGGCATATGGAAAGCTGAAGTAAATGGTAGGTAATGGAGATTCAGCTAGTCAGTGTGCTATTACCATCAATTCAGCTCTACAAATCAGATATACTATTGACTGGCACGAATGCTTCAATTTTTTCTGATAGATAAATGCAGCGAGTTGTTGATCCTTCCATCCATTTAGGTACACGTTCGAGCACTGTAGACTATGTGACGGATTTCGAAGGGATATCCTATACGGAAATTCTTGCAGTTACTGTTGCTGATGTACTAGTGTTTGGCAAACCGAGTATCAATTTCACGTATGTTAATACAATGTCAAAGCTTGATATCTTAAACAATTGCCTGCCTGTTAACTTAGTCTGATCTCATTTAACTTGAATTTATTTAAAATTTAGGTATTAGTAAGACATTATTCCACCAAAATGATAAACTGTTTAAATAAGAATTATTAACTATCTTCCCAATACAATCATTTACACTAATCTATATGTCAATTTCTTTTTTTCAGATCGATAGCAATAAACAAAAACGATACGACTGATCAGCATATACATTACGGTTTCCTTACAGTTGGTCCAAATCCGAACGGCAAACCTCTGGTGGCACTTATTACAGCTAGTAACCTTGGTAAGAAAACGAAATTCGAATCTTTCAAGCCATCACCATTATTGAAATATTCTTATACTAACACTAGCATTTACTTCTATGATGAATCTTCCAACTGCCATATTTAATAAGATAGGACGAGAATTAGGCGTTCATGCTTTCGAATTTTCTATCCATAATACAAAATATCACTATCCTAATTTCAGGTCAAATAATGATAGAGGAGGGTGAAGTACGCTCGAATAGTGTTCAGTTTACACCGACATATCGGTCTATCTTATTATATACAGCCAATAATTTGCCGCTCGAGGTAACAAACAAGTTTAACAATTCCGAGACTATTTCAAGATTACGGGACTATATTTAAACCTAGTAAAATAAAGATTAGCATTACTGCTAAAAACTTTTCTTATAGCTACAAAAGCCCATCTATTCGAAAGTTCTGGTGGCAAACTCCCTTTTTTGGATAATTGAAGAAATGTTTGCCTGATTGAGATAGACAGAATGTAAGAGTGGCGCTGTTGTCTGAGAATGTCACTTTATTCCAGTTACACCGAACATTCTCGAAGAACGATAAGAGGTTGGTACAAAGTTTGACAAAGAAGGACATGGATGGGAGAAATCGAAGTGTCAGCAAGCGGTACGACAAAATTGTCGATATTGAATACCTGTAATTACTATGAGATCTCTTCTCATTTCTTCAGAATTCAGGATTCATCCAGTTGACTTAAATGTGCACATTGTCTCAAAATCCTCTTCTACCTATAAACTTATTTTTAACCATGACCTTTTTATTTGTAACTCTCATCGTTCAACTCCATGAATGGATAACTTGACCGTTGTATTCACTATATGTATAGTATGCTAACCATTAATGCTTTAATATATTTTCACATCATTGCAGTAATAACAGTTAAACAGTGAATTAACTATTAGCAGTTTGGAATGTTCTCACAGCTCATAGCTAGCAAAATTTTTAGCTTGCATTGTTGGAAATTAGAATTATTTCTTTCAGGAGCAATCTGTATTCTTCAAATTTTAGAATAAGAAAGGCGAAGTTTTGTGTCAGTTGTAGTTAAATTATTCGACTTCTTCAGATCCTACAAAATTGTTTCAGGATAGTTCAAACCTATCATTTCAGGATATTGTTAATTCTAAAATATAGACTTAATGAGCTGATAATTGTAGTATCATACTTTGTAATTTTATCAACTAATTTCAGCTTTGATATATTTAATTTAGATGTCAAGCTAGTTGTCTGTTGTAAGAATTAACTAAGACATCTCATCCATCAGTATATTTGAAATTGCTCCTTCGATGCTGCCTATTTCTCATATCCTGTACAATATGACTAGAAATGTATGTTAAATTTTTAATTTTCACTCATGATCTACCATTTGAAACAAAAGCTCTTTTGAACTTTCTCTTTCAAAGACCAAAAGTCCGAATCGCATTGCGATTTTGTTTTTTGTCGATCGCACGTGTGGTTGAATGAATAGTTTGGCAAATACCTTAACAATGTACTGTTCCCCTTTATAATATATCCATTCTATCATTACAAGAGCGATCGCGTATGTTAAATGATTTGATGAAATCATAAATACTGAAATAGAAATGGTATGAAAGAATATAGTGTCGTGAAAGTTTTTGATTTGAGTAGTTTGTTGTTTCGCACACAAAAATTGTTGGAGAGATTCATTGTTTATGGAAGATTAGCGATAATATTACAATGTAATTATAGTACCAATAGAAGGAGATTTCTTTTTGTTTATTGATGTCTGGAGAATACCTTTCTCAGAATTGCTTTATGAGCTATCCAACCACTTCAAGGCAACAAATGCTCAGTGTCAATAAAAGAAGCTAACCTCGATAATCGTTTCGACAACATGACCTGGCTCCTTCCTATTTTCTTCTGATGTGCATAACACACTCGAAAGTGCCTATCCAAAAGAAGGAATATTTAGATGTAATACACTTATTTGGATTAAATCGGATACTTTCAAGATTGTTTGGACTGGCTATCTCCTTGCAAGAGGCAATAATAAGTGCTCCTAATTCATCTCACTGTTTTTAATTAGCAGTAGAACAATTGATAATCTTACCATCTCCTTCTTATATCATATTTATAAAACAATTAAGTAAACAAATCTCATAGGATCATGCAAAATCGAAGCAATCTTCTAAATGAAGAAACAATTTCAATTGGAAAATTTGAAATCGAAAGAAAGATGGACGTCGTAAAGGGAATAAATACTAACTTACAATAAACTTGAAGAAAGTTAAAAAAGAAGATAGAAAACATGGAAATGCATTTGGAAGTGGTCCTTTCTGAAAAACGAAATGTAAAGATAATTCAGGACAATTTATTTCATTTCAAACCTTTTCTCCTTACGCTCCAATTCATTCCCTTCTCCCTCTTGTTTTTAAACTTAATTTATTTTCTTCTTTGCCAGCGAAACCACTATTTTTCCTGTCATCTTTCAATTAAGTAAATAAGTGAATGACGGTGAAATACAATTAAATGAAACTGGTTTGCAACAATATACATCCTAAACCGAGCAAAATCATCAGTTCATTTTTATTTACTGCCATAGCTACGTCACATAAATCCCACTCCTCTGCAAACATTTCGCTACTAATGTCGCTGCACGATTCAGATGTTCTTCTTCATTCGAAGATTCTTTAGCGCTTATCTAACACCTTCAACACTCACCATCATTCAAAGCGCTTTTTTCCCGTATCACAACAAGGAATCAATCATATATCGACTTTTCCTGCAAAGCTCACTGTTTTATCGCATACCACTATTATTTCACTCCAATATTTACTTTTGCTTAGTAGATATCGCTTAACTTCGGAGTCAGGTAGTTTATCTGACTCCCAAATTTACCTATCTAAAAAACTTTACTGTAAAAGTTATTTTCTCCCCCTAGTAAAAGTTTGACTTGTTTCTCCGTGGCAAACTCCCTAGCTAATATTGCCCTACGCTAAAAATTTGTGAGACGGCTACAAGTATAACTGCCATTGAAATGAAAAAGGAAAATGTGCCAGGTCCTTCCTTCCAGAGATTTCAAAAAAAAAATTACTCAAAACTTAATCCCGCAACTCCGACTTAATTTTAAAGAAATCCTATTTACACCAGATTGAAGCTTCTCTCTGTTATGTCGGTCACCCCGAACGAACTTATCGTTACAATTTTCCCATAATATTGTTAATAACAATAATAGCGATAACTGAACGCAATATACACATTTTCAGGTGGGTCAGAGAATGTTTGCTGAAGAGGAGAAGTGACAGACAACACTCTTCTTTATAGAAAGCGAAAACATCTTTCCCTCCCTTCGCCTTTGCTATTCTGCTATCAATATCTTTATCACTATCACCACCACTCCTGCGCAAAATCACTCCGTTATCGTTATAATGATGAAGTTGATATTAATAAGCAACCTTTGTTCGTCCCATCTTCTTTTGACATTAATCGCATCGATTACTTTCGCATTCACTAGCTCACCGTTTCCAGACCTTAAATCTCCGACAGTTCCTAGTGTTCTTTTCTTTTATTCCGTATCTTCTTATATGATTAATTATATTAATTATTCCGAAATACAACAATAACTGGGATATAATGCACAGTATGACTGGATCATTGATTACCTTGTCAACTGCTGTCTCTTAACTTACTGCAAGCACATAAACTGCTAATGCAAAAAAGACAGAATATAAAATAAAGGAAGATAAAACACCAATAAGCATTTTTCTGCAAGAAACTTCATATCTTCAATGTTTCAAAATTCAAAAGTCAACTAAACGTTATTCAAAAGTTATTGATTATAAATAATTTTATTACAAACTAACCAATACCAATGCAAACACATGTGAGTTCAGTTACTAACTTACAGAACAACAAATGTCAACACAATAACTTTGCAGCAGGAACAACAACGAACAATAAAAACCAGCACTTTGCAGCAGGAATAACAACGAACAATAAAAACCAAACTGATGCAGAAAAAGTGACGGTTTTTTGAAGGCATCACTACTGTCTCAAATTCACCCAACCACAGATACATCATTTTCCATGTAGTAGATTTTCTCGAAGATTCCACCCAGTACTCAAAAAAAGAAAAAAAAAAACAGAGTAATGATAACCGATGAAGCAATAAACCATCAAATTATATTCACTCAGCTACTCGTCTTTTTTTAACCCTTCGTTTCATTTTATTTTTTTGAATTTTTTTCCGTGCCATGCTAGCTGGATCCAAAACAGCTTCCTCCTGCAAATTTAAAATAACTTATAGGAACGATGATGGATGGACTAGACATAATAATGCCAAACCTAACAGCTAATTCCTATTTGGATGTACCAAACAAACCACATTAGCAGTTTAGGAAGAGAATAATAAGGAATTTATTTCCTTAACAACCAGTTAACCTTTTGTTTTCGTTTCCTTCCTTCAAGTTTGGAAGCGAACAATTTATGACACTCAGCTACACGTTTTGTAAATTCCTCTTCACCAATCCTTCCTTTTATTGTTTCTGCCACTTCTAACGCGACCTTTTGTAATATTTCGGTGTCTGGAAGAGATGATACATCCTATATAATGATACTTCAGCTGCAATATTTAAACATATAATTTTGAACAAGAATAGGCATTTAGCAGCATACGTCCTTTTTAATGATGGCTTCAAAAAATATACTCTGTGTTGATTTGATTTGCATTTCACGATAGAGAGAAGGTAATAATGATTGTACTACAACATCAATTCGGTTAGCATCAATTTTGAAGACGATAGCTGCTGTCACTTTGAAAATATTAATCCTCTGCAAAGTGAAATTATAGTACCAAAAGAGAAACTGTATCAAACCGTCAATGAACGAATAAATTCAATGAGAAAAAAAATAGCAAAGATTGAGATCATTAAAAAATCTTGAAAACGTTTTCAAGTTGCAAGATAAAACCAATCCCGTAAGCAACAGGAAAGGTAAGAGAAGCTCACTCGAATCGTTTCAGTCGGCAGTTTGACCAACTCAAAGTTACACAACACACTCAGTCTATGACAAAGCCATTGAAGATCTTCATCCGAATGTAAAACTGCCTCGAGAAGGTACACCAAGTTCTTTGCTATCTGAAAAAGAAACATAAATAAAGCATCACAAAACGCAGCCGCTGTCAATGGAAATTATCTCATATTATAAAATAGGCAGATGATATGAGTATATTATTTAAACAATAAATTTTTGCGCTTTCATAAATCCAACTTGTTCAGCTAATTCGCTAGTTAGCCGATAAGTTTTCATCTGTGCCAATGTCCACTGCATGAACTCCCGAGAAGATGGATCGCTCCGTGATAATATGTATTCTTTATTCAAAGTGGAAAACACTGAGCCAAGAAATCGAGCTGCAGATAACTGGATAGTGGGTGATTTACTGCATCGCGCTAACGGACCCATTTCTCCTAAAAAATAATTGATCATAAATATGCTTCTGGATTTAAGAGCTAAAGCAAAAATATAATTAAGACTTGCAAATCTCCATAACAGCGAGTATAAAAACATGCAGAACTTGACAGAGTTAAATTATGCATCCTTCTATTTCTCTAAAAACCTGAAATTCCTTCGAATCTCGTATTTTTATTCTTATACTTCTACTTGTCATGCTTACTTCAATACTTATTTATTAACAGCTGCTAAATTCATGAATACTTACTTAAAATAGAGTCCAATAATCCTTCTTCAGCAAACTGCATCATTTGGTTCTTGTGTTCACTTATCAAAAAATTAAGGCTATCAATCATGATACCAATACTTTCTTCAGAATATGAATATAAAATATCAGCACGGAAAATTTTCGACAGTGTAGGTGATAATTCCCGGAAAATATTTCCAAAATTTTCGCCTCCCAATTTGATAAATATTACTAGTGTTTGTATGGCAATACAAATGTACACTTCCTGAAAATAATATATCCGGAATATTAGCTTTTTTGGCCACTATTTCTCAATCACATCGTTAAAATGCATTTTTCAGTCATTTTCAGAACGACTATCATGAACAAACTGGCCTTTTTACTTTCAAGCCAATCCCTTGCTGCCAAATAGAGGTCATTTCGCTTAGATTCCGATACAGACACTATCAATTTCTGTATAGCCAACACAATCATCTGACGACATTCCGCACTTTCATCATTCATTAATCGAGCTGCCAGTTTCACAAACGCTAATAAAGCATAATGATCATTAATTTCCTGTAATGAGCATGCACACAATTAAAGCTTTTTAAGAATACAAAATTCTATCGACTGATTTCTTCAAGAATCTTGATGAATCACAGAATATAGGAATATGCACTGTGATTCATCAAGAAATCAGTCGATAGGATTGCTTTCTAGTATTGAAAGTTAACGAATAATCAATCAGCAATGATATTGCTATCCAGTAACAAACAGATATTAGATTACCTCATTTCAGAAAAATAACAGACAAACCATTGTAAGCTTCTCAAAAAGTATGTTCAGCGTTTCAATTGCAGACCTTCTGCCGTCTTCATGCTGATAATCAAGTTGTTCTAAGAAGAATTCAACATATTTCGACGGTTTTTTACATTGCGGATGGTTGGTAACAAAGAGCGATATTACCTGAACAACAATTTATTTTTCGAAAATTTTTTTTTTTTAAAATAAACATCAACATTCATCTATGCAATTATATCATCAAAAAACTCAAAAATATTTTGCTATATTATAAATTTGCTGTATAAGAAATATTATAAATGACAAGAAGTTATTTTATATTCCATATAAATTTATATTCCATATAACAGCTATTATGAGGCTTCTCGGATTACCTTTATCGTCAACAATATATCTTATTGGTTCATGTAAAAGTTAGGAAATTCACCAATAACTGTACTTTTGTAATACAATCCGCACTAAATTAAGTATCTCATTAAAAGATATCAGTTAAACTGCTTTCAACACTTTATGTGAATAAATAGAACTATTGAACGTGCGAAGAGATACAGCGAGATACATATGACTATAATTTATTCCAGAATACGAGAAATAAGTCTAATAAACTGAGATCAGCACTAATCACAAAAATCCGTGAGGAAACACATGCGAAGCTGTAAATGCCTCAAGGAAACCAATAAAGATTGTTTCAAAGCGAAGCAATTCAATAAAGTGAAGCCATAGAAAAATGTAAAGCTCTGAATAATAACATAAATATCTCTTGATATTTTGATTTCATATATAATTTCTCTATGAAATTATTTGATGCTCAAAACTCCTCCTCTGCACTAACACGCCAATACGGCGCTATAATCTTAAATGATAAACCATGATTCTCTTGAATTAATAAGGATTTTCATTTGGATCAAAATGAGCTTTCGGCATTTACGATCATCACTTTTTGTTGCTCGTTGCGGAATTCAATCTTTTGATTGAAAAGAAGGATTTAAACAAATGCTGACCTGTCTGCACAGCTCTCGAATATGCGAAATTTCTGACATAACGGCAGTTTCTGCGATATACTGAACGATTTCAATGATCTAAAAAACCTATATTAACCTTCTCCAAATTTAATCTAAGCATAATGAAAGCGATTAAAGCTTCATCAATTCAAAAATGCTTCTTAATAACAATAAAAATGACTATGGAATATGCCAATGTTGTAATTTTCTAAGGCAATTTTTTTAGTTACATGATTAAACTGATTTCTCGATTTTCGATATGAGAAACTATTTTATCAATAAATTGCTGTAAGATTGAAACTACCCTCATATAGTAATTTCATTCTCAAGCAAACCAACCTTTGGATCCTGAAGTTTGCGAGTGATGATTGCCTTGATAAGTGGGAATGCTACTGCCTGTTTCTGATTGTCAACAATATCGGTTTCAACGTAAGTCAACAACAGTTGCAAACGTTTCGATGTAAGCACAAAAGAAGGGGCATCTTTTATTACTTGTGTAATAGCCTTAAAAAATTATCCCGAAATTCAAAAAAAGAAGATTGAAAAAAGTTTGAGCCGAGAAAATTGTAAAGAAGTTACTTTCGCAGCTTAGAATGAGAAAAAACAGTGGCAGAAATTAATAATAATTCATTATGACTTTTTCTGAAGTCTTTAGAAATAACATGTATTTGTTAATCTTTAACTAAAGGAGAAGTATATCCAAACATTGCATGAATTAAGATCTGAGAAAAAAGAATCTACCTTGAACACTAGATGAGAAACTTCCACAGATTGTCGAACATACTCCCGGATATTGCCATTTGCGTTCAAAGTTGTATAATCAGCTAGTAAGATGAATAAACGGTCCACAAACTGGGTCATAATAGATCGCAGTGAAGGAAGAGGGAATCTGAGTAATATTAGGAAGCAACGTAGGGAATGCACAAGGATCTAAATTAGCTGGAGATGAAATTAAATCGGCACAATTTTATGACTTTAAATAATTAACGGAAAAATCCTATTTTTCAGAAGCCCAACTATAATGCACCAAACATTAACTTCATATAATACTCAACATTTAATAAGTAGTTAAAATGTCTAAATAATTCTTATGCTCCCCCAAAAAATTTGAAGAGTAATGCATGACACAGAATACGGAAACCAGTGCCATCTGGATCACCCGCTATAAAAACACAAGATGTTAGTGAATTGATAACAATTAAACCTTTGATGTCTTTACCTTATCATATTTTAGCTTTAGACACTGTAAAATAATATCGACAAATGGATCCAATCGTGCAATGTCATCCTTGGATTCCACATCAAAAGCCTTTTTTTTCAACACTAAATGCAGCTCAGAGAGGCCAAATTCAACAAAAATGAGCATTCTACTCTTCGTCGACACTTTGACAATTACTCCCACACTGAAATTACCTCAATTTGACTATTGACACCATAAAACATTAAGTAAAAGAAGTCGTAAACTTCTTTCAGTCTTCGACTAAGATCAAAAACGATTTTTATTCTTGAGGAAATCAATTCCCTTACTCTTACTATTATCTTCACTGATGTTTTCAATGATGGAAAAGTGAGTTTTCACTAAACTTTCCATATTATACAGATTAATAACCAGCTTCCAATATTTTTACAAAACAATCGAATAAAATGTGCCTGAAAAGGGATATATTTTCTACTCACGTGAGAATTTCGCAACTTCTGGTGTCAATACTGATTAGTGTGATGAAATACTGGAAAAGTTGCTTTTCAATACTTCATTTGAAGATGTTTTTTAATAAAAAATAAATAACCGATTAGGTTCTTTTTCCAAAACCAAGCAACTTTCGGGACGTTTTCCTTCCTTTGTTTGTTGCGTAATTTGTGGAACATCGATTTTGGTCTCCTTCAGAACTTCTGTTATTTGATCATTTAAAACTTGATATACAAATATCAACGCGACTTCAGGTTCAATTCCTTCGTTAGTCGATATCCCTAGTGAATACTGCCACAACAAACGATTTACTTTTCGCACTGTTTTCGCATCTGGTGCAGATTCTACAAGCTAAAATATACATGTATAACCAAATAGCAAATATGGCGTAAAGATCTATCAGACCGAAACACATTTTATGCTCAAGAAAAAGTGAGAAAACGTCCATCTTTCACACCAAAAAAGTGAAAAAGGTTCATTAATTACAGTATTATGACGAAATAGCGACGATTTTTAGAAATAAACAACATTTTAGACTTTCACAATATGGTGGATAAATTGAAGGAACCTTTTTCAAGACTACTAAGACGCTCCCAAGATACTGGGGGCTTATATATCGGCCTAGTAATCTGTATGTCTCATAGGTTCGCTGTATTTTTGCTTCTGGTACATCTTTGGTAATGCCAGATACAGTTTTTTCTTCAGCTACACTACCAAATAAATCCATGGTACATACCTAAAGTCATTTTAATAGTTGTTCAAGTTCAAATAGACAAAATTCAAATCCAATTTTGAAAATCCACAAATCTTTCATATAAATTTCATTGCTTTAACGCATTTCTATCAAAATAGTAACCAATAGTACTTTTCTTAGATTTAATAACCACATTAATTCGCTTAAAAAAAAAAATTAAAATGAAATGCTTACATCAACGATGTCCATTAAACACGAATCTAGGTCACCAGCACAAAGTTGCTCCTCCATAGCTGACAATAGCTTGTGCACATAGAAAATCATTACATGAAGCTATAATGAATACAGATTTTCCTCAATCAAATTAAAAAATCTGTTCTGAAAAACAATGGCTTTCATAATGGCAAGGATATATATTAAGTGCTGAATATTTCCACCACCCAACACATATTTCAGATTGGACATTTTGATTTTTCGTGAATCTATAGGTCAATATGGAAAATGGAAGGAAAATGAGATAATTAATTCATTTATTCTTAAAATGAAAGATGAACTAAGATTAGAACACAAATATGATGTTCCAAAATACTCGGCAGTTGTCGGCAAAAAGCAAACGATAAGCATTGCTTTAACATATGTAATCAAATGAAAGGAGTGGATGGAGGAAATTATCACAGTCACGAGAGTTAAATTCAGGGAATTTCAAAATGTGATATTATTTAAATATCCGTAGATGGAGTACAAAAAAACACCATTGACAACGTCGACAATAAAGTGAATGAATTATACAACGCAATTACAATATAAGCTACTGATACTAACAATACCTTAACTGTCTAGTCGAATGAAAAGTTCAAAGAAAATAAAAGAAAAAAAATCTCCCGCATATCTAACATACGAGAGAAGATAAAAACTGTACCTGATATCCCTTTCTCATAGTTTGTTTCATTTCTCGTATTATGAAACGAATATATTTGGGACCCAAAATTTTAGCAATTTCGATAATAGTCTTACCCGCTACTTCCCGCACACCAGTTGATCGCGACATCAACAAAGAGCAATTCTTGATTATCACACTGTAGTAAAATACATGAATCAAAGAAATATAGAGAAGGATCATCTTCTAGTCAAAATAGTCGTTCATTACATAGAAACTTAAACAAAAGAAATGATGCTCTACATGGACAGCACATAACCACCCACTTTAATTGAAACAAAACTTGCTGCAGTTTTATTTGGTGTCGTAATTCTAGGAATGACAAATTAAATGTGCGAATTACCCAGGCAAATTATTGTCCATAACTTTTTGTGGCATTTTTTGAAGCAATTTAACAGTAGCCAAAGCAATAGGAGCCCTTTGTATGTCGTCGTCTTCTCTATAATATTTCCCAGATTGGGCTTTTCGATGAGATACTAAATCCTATAACACAGACTCTTTTATCCATTTAACATTTTACTCAAAATGAAGCTGAAAAATGCGAAATGAAGCGGAAAAAAGCAAGAGATTATTTTTAGAACTATAACTTTCTGTCTGAAGTTACGCAATTGAGAATAGTTATTAGGTTTCTTCTTTAGTTTGAAAAAAAATTAAAACTTATTCCGAATTAATCGTAGAAAATAAGTGAAAATTTCTTGTCAGAATCGATTGGAGGAAATAATGTAAAATGGGAAAATCCCAATGTCAAGCATTTAGAACTTATTTATAAAAAGCAATCGGATTATACTCCTTCTCTATTCCGGTCACCTTAATCCATCAACTTCGCATGCTTTGCTGTCTGGTGGATGCATCAGTCATCACGCGCTACTTAAAAGCATAACGAAAGCTTGCTTACTTTGCCAGTAGCGCAGTCTTTCAGTCGTGGTATCAAATACCCGACAACCTTTTGATGTATCGATGAAGTGCATTCTTTTAATGTGTCGCTAGCATCCATTTCAGCTGCGACTCCTTCAATTCCAACTTTTACCCAGTCGTTAGGTATATCACTTGCTTGAATTTCCAACTCGTCATTCGTTTTTTTCCGCTTTATAATAGGTTCTTGTTGTTTTCCATCGGAAACATCAAAGTGAAAAGCATCCACAAGGGCAACAATGACCCTGAAAATGTGAAATCCTTGACCCAAAAATGAGCAGTACAAATATTCTGCATTCACATTGTTCATACCAATAATGTATCTTAAGAAGGTATATGTAACAAATAAAACATTTTTTTTTTAAATAAATGTCACAAAATTAACATTACGTCTTGTTGAAATTCGGGTTGAAGAATTCCAAAGAAATAGCAATTTCAGTTTTTTCGATTTGTATCGTATACGTAATGGGAACGATTAAGACATCTTAATTTTATAGAGCGATACTCACAAGTTATACTAATGTGGAATTCGTAAAAAACTGCGCGATACAGAACAACTAAACTTTTAAAAAATAAACGCAAAAAAATTTGGTGTTATGGAGTAATTTTTAATATGCATTTCCAAACAAAATTAAGAAGGAAAAACCACAAAGTAAAGACAGACTAAACCCCATTGAATGTAAAAAATAGCAACTTGGAAAGCGAAGTGGGAAATATCCAATCGATCTAGCTAATAATCATCAGAAAAGATATGCCACATGCGAATCTGACAATCGTAACATAACTGAGAAACATTAACTCGGTCAGTCAAAAAAGTATGCAGAAGAGATTCTGAGAAAGTACTTAAAGCAAAAAGCAAGTAATCATTTCGAAGTAATATTGTTAGGAATATCTATGTCAGCTAGATTTTAAAATGAAGCAAACTGAATTCTATTTTTTTCACTTCTAATCATCATCTGAGAAGCAAGAATCAGTCATATTTTTGCAATAATTAGTTCATCAAAATTCAACCATGCACAACTTTTAAAAATCTAACCGAAAAGTGCAAAAAAAGAGTCGATGGTTCCAGTAAACTTTAAAAGATAATAACTAGCGATCTGGCAAAATTAGGACCCTATTAAATCCGTATTCGAAATTTCCGGAGAAAACATATTAGCGTCATACAGTGTTTATCGACAGAAGACTGTTATGCGGTATTATTCCTTACCATTTCAGTGCAGAATAAAAACATCTGAAAACGTATTTCAGAGTTCAAAATTGAAAAAAATAATCAAAAAAAGAATTTGAAAACTAACCTTATAATTGCTTTGTGATTAATATTAACGCTTTCTTTTTTCAAACGCTTCATATAGAAATCCAACATTGGAAAGTATCTGAAAATTGATTGATATATTCGCTGACGCCGACTAGTATATTCTGTTTGCTGTATGAGAGCCTTCGTTACTGAAGTAATGCTCTTGGATTATGATTGTAGAATAGAAAATTGAAAAGTCCTGAAGTTTATTCATCAGAAATGCTACCTGAAAGTTCAGAAAAAGCTAACCTTATAAAGAATCACAAACAACAAAGATAAATTGCAAACTTCTTTTAACTTACTTTTTCCACGGCGCACCACGCATTATTTGTGTAAAAAGTGCCAAAGCAGCGTCACTAAGAGCCGACGTACTACTGGATAAATTCATCACGTAAGGTTGCAGAAGGGGCAGCACAAAGCGAAGCAAAACTACATTTGGAATGCGAATCTATAATATAACAAACATTTTTAACAAAAATTAGGGAATTCATGCTTCAAACAATTATTATAATGAACTTTTGAATCCATGAAATTTCTTGATTTTGTGCACAGTGATATAAATAGTAACTTTTTCTGACTGCAGGTTTTGAGTAAGTTTGCAAAATGCACGTTGTCGTCGATGAATTTGCATATGAGTAACGTTCTCGAAAAAGTCCACATCAACTTCTGCAGTATTCCTAAGTGATTCAAGATGGCGAAGATGTCTGTGTGCCGGAAAACAAGCAATCATCGAAACCAGAAGATTTGCAAAATCATGGCGTATTACCTAAAATTTTAGTAGATTCATCAATTATCATTTACATAGCTGGTTATAAAGAGTACAGTTTTAAAGTTAACCTTTTCCTTTTATATCGCTACAGTTTAAATGATAGAAAATAGATAAATTATGATTAGATAAATTAGAAAATACCTCTTTCGGATCATGCAAGCCCTTTATAACAAGAGGTAATACATGAGAATCAATTCCATCTTGTTTTTCACGCTCATTCATATTACATCTTCCAAAGTATTCGATGACACTGTGGAAATTTTTGGTTGCCGCTGAGCGCAATGAAATATCGTTCATCTGCACCAGATGTAAAGAGATATCAAACTCTTCGTCAAATACATTTTTTTAAAAACTAACAAATTTTGCGAAAAATGAAGTAAAAAAAACGAAAAACGAAAAATGAAAAATGAAGTACAGAAGCGACATTATTGCTTTACACTCTTAACTTCCCATATTAAAAAAAATATCTGTTAAAAAAAATCAAAGTACCTGAAGAATAACATAATAATCATTATGCAATTGCAAGTAGAGTAATACCGGCTCAATTACTTCGCCTGTTGTTAAAGCCTGGAAAGTTTAAAGGAAACAAAAACAATCACAATCTAAGACAGTAATAGTATTAAAAAAGAAAGCTTGAAATTAAAAAAAAAATTCAAATAATAGCAAGAACAAACCTTAAGGAGATTTGCATAGGCACTGTGTCGTTTGTCATAGTCCGGCTCATCAATTCGTCTTCCATCCCATGCATCTAGACTTACCACATAACTAAGTAACTCCGCTTTCCTCTTATCGCTTTCCCTTAGCTTCATTACTATGACTTCTTCAATTTTTTGTAGAGTTTCACGATACGGACGTTCTTTTAGTAAAGACTGCATATTTATAAGATTTCTGAAAAGCTTCCTCGTTTGAAGACACAAGAATTTCGTCGCTAATCTACTCTATATTCAATGCCATGGTTGTTTAGGTAATAGTATCATGATTACACATAGTAAATGATTAAATACTAAGCACCATTAATGAAACTCTTCACGATGTTATTGCTTCAGATAGCTTAATCGTGTGCAGCGGTATCCTTTGGACTTCTAAGACAAAAATCTTGCAATGGATATCAACATGGCGTTTTTTAAAATAGAGTAGTTATACTATGGAATTATGAATATTCAGTACTAAAACCATCAGCTTTAAGCAGAACTTGCTTAAAACTAATAGTTCGTCCGAAAACTACAATTTACAAGAAAATTCTAACTGAAGTTCTAAACAATTACTTCAAAAACTGGACCGCATCTGTTGTTACAGTAATCAACCGTAAAACAGTTAAAAGGGAAGATTGAACAGCATCCTGAGAACGTACAATTCCTGATTCCAGAAACACTAGTAGAATTGAAACATATCGTCTGATCATTTCTTCATCTTGTATGAATTCACTTATTCTAAAACATAAATCACAGCTTAGTTATTCACTTCAAATATCTGTGCGTTCTTAAAATAATTTCCAATGAAAATGGTCATAAAAAATTAACAAAAAAGATTGTGAGCTTTACAAAAACAGAATTGTCTAAATCAGAAGAAAGGATGCCAACCTATTCAAAATTTTCAAATGTTTCGTATTAAGTTTACGATTTTCACCTTGCAGAGGCAAGGAATCAAAAATAAATGCCAAAAGCTTCGGCAATTCAGAAAGTACCATAGAAGTTCCACTATTTAAACCTGAAAGAATTTGTGTGCGAAATCCAAAAATAACAAAGAATCTTATACTGCATAGACAACAAACCAAGTACTGCTAATTTAACAGATAACTCCAAATTCTCCAGTAGTCCGAAACACACATATGTGACATGGTAAATAAGACTTGCTACTACTATATCATTTTATATACAAAGATAGCACATATCGGAACTTCAACGAGGTAAATTGGAAATTTAGATGTCCTGGAAATAAGTCTCACTTACCAGGAATTTTTTGAAGTTTCGTTAGGTTGACATCTGTATCCACTGGATCAGGCATAACCTCATCTGCCAAAGTAAGCAAATTCAGCAAACCGTCAATGATTTTCTCTTTCATCAACTTCTTAACACTTTTCGATGAGAGCATGCTGCACAGAATTGAAAGCAATGAGTGTGGCACGGTACTGCTACTGGTTGATGGAATTTGGAGACGCAAGAGATAGAAGAGCCTGGAAAACATTTTTTGTAGTTTTCGTAATCTTCATTAAAAATAGGTTCATAGAACTAAATACATCTCAGTGGAAACTGCAGAAATACAATGCGGTACACGATCAATAAAAAAGAAAAGATCTCTTAAGGATAAAATTCAAGTAAAATACTTACTTTGGGATCGATGTCCATGAAAGAAACAATCGCAGAAGATTAAATGGAACTTTTGAAGAGCCATCATCATGATAGGTGCACTGCGGGACAACAATATACACCAAAAACGCATTGATCTCATCGGCCTCAAGCGTGAGATTTTGACATACATAGAAAACCTAGAATTATAAGAGAATTTCGGAATCTAGCAAGTTGCTTACAACTTGCAACCTCATCCTCTATAGACCACATTAAATTAGAAATCATCATTAATAAACAAAATATAATTCGATCGAGTTAACATTTTGACGTTTAAAAGAATGTTCATTTCTTGAAATATGCCTTCTACGTCAACAAAATTCGAGATGAGAAAAAAACTCTCAACTCCTCCAGTTGTATCACATGCAGAAATTTTTATCAATCGTTCTCCTCTTTCTCGAACCCTCTAGCAGTCAACGAACTTAACTAAATCTTTTAACTTCATCCCACACAGTCAGTTACATATACAGCAGCTATATCAAAGAATCCCTAAAGCAACCCATATTTCATTTCGACGTTAAAATAAACAAATTCTTAAATAATAGCTTCAGGAATTTTTTTTCGAGGAATTAAGGAAAAGATTACCATTAATTTCCCTTTTTACTACAAATAAAGGTTAATACAATTTTCTACAACATACTAAGTTCATTAGTACTTAAATTCTAATTACTTCGGATATTCATTACGAATCTCAATTCTAACACTATCAGATCCCGTAAGCCAAAAACTTGCTGGGAAGGAAACTTGTTTGATATCGGATTTCGAATCAAATTATTATGTTTTGAAAAAGTATTTTTAAAAATAACAAAGCGAGCTATCAACAGAGAGAGATAAGATCCAAACCAACTTCTTTGAAAGCATTACAAGCAAGCCGACGTAATTCCTTAAGTCGCTTCAGGAGATACGGTTGAACCAAATTCTCCATTGCCAAACGAGAAAGTAGTGCTGCAACCAAGCAAACCCGTAACAACAACCGTCTTTGGGCATTTAATAGCACTGGTGAAAGAATGGTTGCTATCAGTGAGATACTCCGAAATGATCTGAAATAAAAAATTTAGCCGAAACCAAATTTTGTCTAATAACAGATGATTCTATTCTAATCCGGTCTTATAGATCGAACCTTAACGTCCGAACAATCTGACATGTTTGCATCAGTAGTTTTCGAATTTTTTCAAATTAAAAAAATTGTGTAAGGAAAGAACAGAACATAACCTCAGTGAGGTTCACTTCCTTTTGGCAATCTCCAATTAGGGAAAACTTGGCGACTATTTTATTATATGATTGAATTGAAAAGGCGATCAATGAAACTGGGCAAGAATATGCAGCTTGCTCTTATTTATTGTACAAATGTTATAGAATGAACTATTTCATTAGTCATACTAGGTATATTTCAATACGTTCTTTTATGGTACTAGAAAGGGCAATAATCAATTGCTTTATCAACATTTGTTTTGATTTTTTGGTCATCCAGAGGTTTATGTTATTATTATACCTTTTTTGGGATATTAGGGAAGCTGTATTGTTTTTAACTGATAAGAATCATTTATTTGGTCTACTAGTCTGAATTTTATCTGCAATCATTTTGACAATGTTTAAGATATGAATTCCCAAACTGGTTTACTTTTACTTCTCTTATTGGCCTATGAATGTCTGAGAAATAGAAAGAGCATTTAGTAAAATGCATTTTGAACAACAAATAATAATTACTTTTTTCCTTTCATTTCGGAAAAAAGCATATCAAATTTCTTTTGATCTTCGGCCTACCTCTCAAGTTTCTTAATTTCTTCCAATGTCAAAACTAATACTCTCTACAATCTTAAACGATGACTTCTTGATGATCCCTCTCGTCTCGTTTCAGGCCATCATTAAACCTTACTACTGATTAGTAGTGTGATGAAGTAAATACTGTCAGAACTCTAGATTTATTTTGATTTTCTTTCACTGCTTTATTGCTCAAGTTCCATAGTGCTGCAAGCAGAATCCACTCCATTCTAATGCTTTTGCGCTTCATTTACCTAATTGGATCGTTCATTATGCTATCAATTGCTTCACGATATTCTCGCAATATTGGATTAATCATCTTGAAAACAAAAATCTGATAAAACGATGCAACAACAGAAATTGCTTCATCGAACCGTATTTTCAACCATCTAACGGCTTATTTGTTTGTCTTTATTAAAATACATAATGCGGAAAATCCATTTTTTGACTATTTATTCAAGGTTTTTTTTTAAAAATATATTCCTATCCAAAAAGAAAAAAAGCTCAGCAGTTGCTTTAACGCAATATCTCTCTCAAAAAATGCTTTACTTTATCGTAAATTTTCGAAAACAAAAACTTAAAATCGGTTTCAGCGCTAGATACCGAGATCCTTTTTGGTTATATCTCCATTACTCATTCACACTGAAGGAAGTTAAAAAACTGATAATTAAAAAATTAAATTAAAGTTTTTATGAAGGAATAACCAATACTGAAGAAGAAAAGGGTATGATTGTTGCCCATCACAGCTAAATGTGAGAGTACATTTTGTGTTTGGGGTCATAAAAGCTTTTTCTCTCAATCGAATTCCCTTGCGTCTTTAGTGCACTTAAATACGCTTTTATGAATAGTGCGGCTCATAAATGTTCATTGGCTTATACTTAAAAGAGATTTCCAGGAGAAAAAGATAAAATTTCTTAAACGATTTTACCTATGTCCCATTCTATGTTGAGATTTTCAATTTTCAAAAATTTAAGTTTCGCACAAACTACCACAGCTATCCTTTTTTTGTTCTAATATCTCTGAAACAGAGACATCCTTGGGATCATAAACGGTACCAATCCATTGAATTAGAATGTGAAAGATGCGGATTTTGAGAGGATAATCTTATGACTCATCCTTTCTGAATATATCTACGCAGGCAGCGAAAATACAGCCGTCTATGTGAAGCCAGTTATCTACCCAAAATGCTTACAATAGAAAACCTTTTTTCCCAACAAAAGCTCGTATCCTTTTTTTAGAAAAGCAGTCAATATACTATTCCCCGTCTCTGTTGAAAGAAAAATTCACCTGATTCTATAGTATAAGTTCACATGAAATCAAAAATAAAACTCTCAGTTTGTATAATCGTGAACGGATGTTAAATGCAAAAGTCAATTCGGTTTCACATCCTTGTATGAGTTCTCACGCCAACAAAACTAATTACCTTTGTAAAGCTATTCACCTTTCAATGTATTCAAAAAACTTATGCGATCAATAGAAGACCAGTTGAACAAATGAACGTAGTAAGAATGTGGACATGTGTTTAAGAACATCCATCCCTTTTTATCTAAAAGGAAGTTGTGTATGGCACAGTAAACTAACCATCTTTTGAAAAATATTTCAGACACACAAGTCCAGTTTCAATGAGTTCTAATTTTTAAGGATAAAAATTACCAACTCCTGCTTATTAATTAATCATTGTGCATATTCCAAAGATTATCCCTTCGGGATCACTTCTTGCCTCGTTGTTCCCGAATACAGTGAAGTTAAGAAAATATCTAAACATAACGTTATCCAAGTCATATAGTGTTGAGAGGGACACACACACACACATATATATATATGCGTATATACGCACAGCAACACAACTGTTCATTTCAATCAGCAAAATTGCTCTGTGGCATATCCAAACTCATAATGATGGTGGAGAACGGAGAGATGACTTCGAACAACTGCAATATGGACGTATCATTATCGAATCATATTAACTTCATCGAATTCCTGTTATCACTATAATGTTTCCTCTAAATCTTCCACGCTAATTCTTATCCTGCTGTAGGTTCAATGAACCTCACTGCTACACTTCAATGACTTCAATGAATCCCACTATGACGATTAAAACTTATTGACTTTTTTAGGCATCCTATTTTTCGATTCTATTTTTGGATTGCTCAAAATTATTATCATGATGAGGCTTCACCATTAGGTTAATACTCGACATCTATCGCACTTATGATCCGATTCGTGTTATTCCGATGTATGTATATATATTACTCATGACACATTTTCTTAGCATTTCATTCATCGTAAGCCCAATATTTCGTAATTTATCTCCCATTGGAACTAATGGATTTCAGATTTTGGAGCTAAAATATCATGTATAAAAAATATTAATGGGTTAAAAAGAAACTAAACACTATTCAAAATCAACTTTCTATGAAAAGAGAATGGTCAATCCAATCATGCCCGTATGTTCAATGGATTTACGAGAATCAAGGAAGTTTCCAGTATGCCTATCTCTCTTTAATATTATCATTGCTGCACGAGCCGTCTTCGTACAATCAGGAATTTTTGCCGAACAGGAATGCCTGTAAATTTTATTTAGTTGGAGTATTTTATTTTTTCATCTTATCCAAAAATTTAACACTACTATATACATCAATTAAGAAGCAGTTGCTATGTAAGAGGAATTTCATACTTTTCATAACGAGAGACTGTAGATAATTCCCTAACTACCGATATTTTTTTTCAGTTAACCTCTTTAGCTGATTTCCTGCAATCTCCAATAATAAAATATTTTATGAATAAAAGAAATTCAT
The DNA here is from genome assembly GCA_916381525.1 of Cercopithifilaria johnstoni. Lineage (NCBI taxonomy): Eukaryota > Metazoa > Nematoda > Chromadorea > Rhabditida > Onchocercidae > Cercopithifilaria > Cercopithifilaria johnstoni. The sequence goes on from CAKAEH010000777.1 coordinate 48,107, forward strand.
CTGAAAAGTGGTTAAATGTTAGAATATCTACAGATTCGACTCGACACTACACTCCAAATGGAAAGCATGCAGTTGCGAAAATCTTGACGGTGAGGGTAACATCCACGTGAAATGTCGCCGTCAACCGTGGACAATTATACCAACCATTCCTTATGATAATAGATCACTTTTCTCTCATAATGTTAGTTTAATTCTAGAATTTTTATCATTAGATTTGTAGCGCATGACTAAAGAAAAATAACTTGAGCTCTTCATTTTAGGATACAGTTCATAACATTGTTGCATTAACGGTTATGCACAGTAATGTGGCATTTATCAATCAGGATACATTCAAACATCACAATATCCAAATTCTCGATCTCACCGACAATCACATCGAAACAATCAATGTTAACGCTTTTCGCGGTCTTGAGGTTGAAAGATTCATTTAGACATTTCAAAAATTAAATTTTTTTAATTCCTCAAAAATAATAAGAAAAGATGCTTACGCTTCCGATGCATGTCAGAAATTAGTTAATTCGAGGATGGTAGAAAGATCTTTTAATCTTTTTTTCCTTCAGAACAAACTTTATCAACTAACATTGAATCAGAATAGCTTGACGTCAATACCATCTTGGGCGATGACATATCTTTACCAGCTGCGGTATTTGCACTTGGTTCATAATATGATACCCGAAATTAAATCGAATACATTTGATGAAACTCAACTCAAAAACCTTCATTACTTACACCTCGACTATAATCAGGTTATCAAACTCATTTCAATTCTGCTACTATTATGCACTGAAAGAGCTCAAGTAGCTAGTCCACGGTATTTTCAGAATTTCAAAATACCAGAGAAACTTCCTTACCATCTATTGCAGATAAGTATGCTACCAAAAAAATCGCTTCTACGACTTCCACTGCAAGTGCTGACGCTTTCAAATAATCGGATCACTGAGATTGAAAAACTGGCACTACCGACGACAGTATGGTTCTTGGATTTGAAAAATAATCTCATCCCCGAGGTATTTACCATGTTTTTCACAGAGGTCATCGATCATATCCAAAAACTTCAAAAACCAAATAATTTGACAAGCTACGGGTTCAACGAAAATTTGAGATTCCATGAAGTGCAAAAATTTTTAGATTCAACTTTCATCTGCTCACTTGCTCACTAAATTTCTCGATAATATAAACTAGCTTCTCAGAAAATATAAAATTTCATTGAAAACTGCCCAAGCCACATTTTCATACCAGCTGGCAAAACATAATCTTGGCAAGCATGCAAGAAATAACTACTCAACATGATCACCGAGCTGATCAAAATTCTTGTGTATCAAACCTGACAACTTTTAAAAAGCTGAGAGTATGAGAAAATGAAAATTGTAAAATAAACTCATATTAGGTACAAAAACAAAACCATACGATACAGTAGTTGTGATAATAAAATTCCAAAAAGAGGGAGGAATTTGAAAGGAAATTGTAGAAAGCACATAAGAAAAAGATATGTCACATAGAATCCACAATTTCCGATTTCCTACAATCGCTACAGACTTAGTAGTTTGCAAGCTCATACTGATAGGAATTAACACCAGCAGGAGTCCACTGTTTTTTTCATTACTAGATTCTTCCAACTGATTCTCAAATACAAGGCTAAGATTTTATCAAGCTGATGTCAAACATCCGAAACAACATGCTATATATTACGATATTTTATTAAATAACGTCATATTTGTTATGTTAATTACCAATCTACAATACCCCTTTGCGGTAGAATTCAGCACTGAGCGTCCAAATAAACGACAGTAATATGAAACAGCAAATGATGGAAAGACATGTAATAAGGCAAAATGTACTGATCATATACTTTAAATTTCCAGATACCGTACCTCGCATTACGAGAGTTGAAACAATTACGCACTTTAGACTTGGAGAGTAATAATATCACTGAAGTTACTAACAACCCCGAAGTGAAATTTACTTCAGAAATCGATCTAAAACTAAGTAATAATCGAATCAGACATATTAAAGATAACGCTTTTGATAGCTTCCAGAAGTTTGGTCGACTAGATTTAAGCTACAACCAGGTATGATCTTGGATATTATAATTCCATAAATCAAAGAAATGGGAGCTTGCGGTTAAGCCTACAATGATATTATCTCCTAATATAATCCATAAATGAAATATGCGCTGATTCAAATCAAATCAGAAGTATAATGGATAGAAAATATAAAAATAGAAGATTCGAAAGCTTACTTTTAACTTTCAACTTTCAGATTTCGACAATCTCCGAAGCTGCCTTCAATTCAATCAGTGAAATACGACAAATAGACTTAAGCTACAACAGAATAGTACATATACCAGCAGCAACATTCAAAAATATGGCCAAATCATTGAAATGGATGAATTTGGAAGAGAATCAATTACATCAATTACCAAATGCACTGCAGCCGTTACGGACATTGGAGATTTTAAATATGAATGGCAATAGATTGACTATGTGAGTTAACTTTCTTTTTTGACTTTTGAGTGAAAAGCAAAAGATAAGAAAAAAGATAAGAAAAAATTGAGATTAAATTTAGTCCCAACTAACAAAATAACTCAACATGAATCGATAATCTTTCATAAATCAATAATCATAACTAGCTACACATCCTTGACGCAACCTTAAATCATTTCGATTTCATTATGTTACCTAATAAATGGTAGGCCATACCATAATCGCTTTAATAATAATAATAAGTGAGTCATTTTACAGATTGGATAACAACACGATCAATGACCTGAAAACAGTTTTAACCGAGCTTCTCCTAGCATTTAATCGACTGACTGAGATACCAACCCAAGTACTGAATGGGATGAGTAGGTTACGGCATCTCGACTTATCGAAAAATAGGATTCGGTGTGTGCAACGCTTGGCTTTCGGAAAATTTGATGGCACCGGGACAAGTTTACTAAAGTTGAATTTGGCTGGAAATCTAATCGAAAATATTGCTGAATCTGGTGCTTTCCTCTATATGAGTTCATTAGCATATCTCGATTTATCGCACAACCGTATCAGCTACCTTAATGATAATGCCTTTGAACGACTCGAGGGCCTCGAAACCCTTTTTTTGCAGGTTAATAGAATCAGTACTTTTTAAGACATCTCTCATTACTAATTAAAGACCTTGCTCATATTTAGCATAACTTAATAACATATATCATCTATTTCCTTTATATGATAAAGCACATATTCTCATTTGAAGATCTATTTCATTTCAGAGCAACCAACTCAATCAATTTCCCATCACTGCTCTTGGTAATATGAAACGGCTACATTATTTACTTCTGGACGATAATCCGATAAGGGTTCTACCTGATTATGTTCTTCACGGTCTTCGATATCTGCAACGGCTATCGCTCACCCGTACAGAACTTCTGCATATCACAGATCGCACATTCTCTGGTCATTTTGCACCAAATTTACGTTCCTTGAATTTCGCTTTCGGCCACATTGATTATATTTCTACCGCAGCATTCAATGGAATGGAGAATTTGGAACAACTAGCACTTAACAACAACAAGCTAACAAGTATTCAGACACTAGTGAGTTTCCGATTATCCGATAGATGGGAATGTAAAATTGCAAAAATTTGTCAGCTACTTCGGTAAAAGTTTGAAAAGTCAATTTTTCTATATTTTATATTTGATCAAAACAAATTATGCAGACATTTTCGTCGCTACGTAATCTACGCCAGCTCAGTTTGGCAGGAAATGCGATCAACATGACAATGGAACGGTCAATAACTGATATACCAACCCTAGAGAATTTGTCATTGGCTCGAAATCGTCTGACGCAACTAAACAAAGCAACATTCGTAAATTTAAATAATCTGGAGCAACTCGATTTAAGCTACAATCAACTTCGGACATTTGACTTTACATTCTTGGCTCAAAGTCTGGTGAATGTCAAACATCTTGACCTATCACACAATCGAATCATTACGTGAGTTATTTTCGAGAAATATAGTGTGATTGATTTGAAGCTAAGCAAACTATGGTAACAAAGCATCAATGACTGCACCCGTCAAACGGATTGAAATTTCGTTTCGAAGAATGTGGGTTCTCCCAGTTAAAGGATACAAAAACGGTGAATTCCCCTACCAACTACTCATATATCGAAATTATATTTCTTTTTATTATATAATAATCCGAAGTCTGAGCCAGTTTCAACATATCAAATAAATTCAGAATTACTTGCAGGATTGACTTGCACTCAGCAAAACGAACTTTGATGTATCTGAACCTAGCACATAATCAATTACAATCGATCGGGAAAAATATGCTGTATGATTTTAGTCAACTAAAAGTCCTCAAACTAGATCATAACGAACTGATTGAACTACACGGCAACGCATTCGCAATGTGTAGACGGCTCAGCGAACTCGACTTATCTCATAACCATCTCAGGATATTGCAAAAAGGCATCTTTGCAAAGCAGGTACATTAAATGTCTCAAAAAAAGGCTTTAAAATTGTATCTTTCTATGTTTTGAATCATTGTAATGCAACATAATGTAAAATACGATTCCAATATCGGAAACAATGGAAGACCATATTAAAAAACCGACATAGCTGCAAAGATGCAGCTATTTAAAAAAAATTTTTTGGTAGAAAACGGAGATAATCATGATAATATCGTTCGCTTTTAAACTATACAATTTTTAACGAATGAATTTACAGAATATTTACGACAGTCTTATATTGCGAAATAATGCCATCATTAGCTTGGACATGGACACATTTGGAGCCAATAATGTTCACAAACTTGATCTCGCTTATAATGAACTCAAGAAAATACCTCAACACGCATTCAGTTCAATTCAAAATAGCCTTACTAAACTGAATCTAAGAGTACTTCTAGTCGAATTCCAGTTTTTTAATTGCCTTTGAGAAGTAATCGAACTACTAAGAGAAAAAAACACTATTCAGTTTCATCTCTTCCCACCAATTGTCACTATCTACTCTCTCCTACGGTTACAGAATTTCACACTAAAATAGTTATTTTTTGCTACAACGTATATTCTAACATTTCGATTTACTTCAAGATCTGAATGATGAATACGATACAAACTATAACGTTATCGATCAAATTATTTGAGCATTATAGTCATTAAATGGGATAAATTACTGATAATGATAAATACAACAGTGGCATTTTTCGGGCAATACGAGTTTAGCATAATTAAGGGAAATGGAATCAAATCGATAAATGCATATGATTTCGATGATATGGAGAATCTAGCGGAATTAATTTTGGCCGATAACCATATCGAAATAATTGAGGAAGCGGCATTTTCAAAGATGCAAAAGCTGATAAAACTGGATCTTAGCCACAATCCCATTACGTCATGGAATCCACACGCATTCCGAGTAATATTTTTCAATGCTTATTTCAGTACTAAATTCATCTGGATTGATGCACTGAAGGAAATGCAAAACAACGAAAAAAATCTATCAGTTTGGCTTTAATTTGAGATATCCTTCTTTGAAAAAGTATAACCTTAAAAGCTTTCCAGGACTTGAGTAACGCTATTAAAACACTTGATCTAGCAAATACAGGTTTATTTTCACTACCGAAAATTGATAACCACGGACTTCGACTTCTGAATATTAGCAAGTAAGTAGTAACGCAACGAATTTTATCATAAAAGTGAACGTTTAATTACATGAAGTTTTTTGAATAATTTGTATGATTCACTTCGACGTGTAATTTCAATGTCTAGTTAACCCTTAATTCGTATATTATGTCTGAATGTTTGATTACTCGAAAAATATCGAAACTTAGTATTCGATTTTAACATCAACACTCTAGGCACTTCTATTTCCATTTAAGTCAATATATTTCAGTCTTAAAAATATTAAAAGAACATTCTAGCAATAAGATTCATGAAGTGAATGCGGCACATCTCATCAACAATCGAAAATTGGCAACATTAGATATCTCTTACAATAATTTTAAAAAACTTGATCCAGAAATGTTAGCCGAACTTGTTGAATTGAAACATCTGAATATTACCGGGAATCCAGTTATCACAATCACGGAGAGACATCTTCAAAATCTATATAATGTAAGCATTTCTAAAACTACTTATTTCATATAAAATTAGGCAAAAACTTTTTTTGCTTTCCATTATTATTAAGTAATTGTTCCAAATCCAGGGCAATTGACTGATTCATTTAATGTTTCAGCTTGAAACGCTCAGATTATGCCATATGGAAAAGTTGCTTCGTCTACCGGAACCACATTCGTTTCGAAACTTACATCATCTTCGAAATCTTTACGTAATTACTTTAATACATTCATGCCATTTAATGCACATACTACACTTATCTGCAAAACCTGCAGCTCATTTCTATATATAAAAATTTCTTTCACTAAAAAGTCTAAACTCATCTCAACTTTCAGATTTACAACCTTCCTAATGTGCAGGGTTATAACATATCAGATATCCTCAAACATCTACCTCCATTACGCATTCTGGCTGTAGAAATCAAGGAAACACGCTTAACAACGCAGATGGACAGTGCTGACTTTAGATTACTAAGAAAAATTATAATCACCGGGAAACAGTTATTTAAAGTATGTCATCAAAAATTTTGCATTTCCATTGGCTGAAAATTCTTGTATGATCTGAAAAAAACTAGTGTGCCACAAACCTTGGAACTTCTTGGCATCAAAATTCGACAAGGTCTAATTTTCTTACGTTAGGAGTGATCCATGTAATTTTCTAGCTTAATGTAAAAATTCGCCACAATAAAAATGCGCAATTTTTACTCCAACTTAAATTTTTCAAGTCAAAATCCAAGATTTGAGCTGAATAACTTCAGATCGATACAGGTGCATTTGCGCAGCTACGTGGTTACAGAGTAGACTTAACGGTACGTGACACCGGAATCGAAATATTTCCATCGTCCGCATTCAATACCTTAACTGCCATTAGTTTCCTATCTCTTTCACTACAGAACAACCACTTACAAACCTTCGAACCATTTCCGCATACCAAACCACCTGTGCTTAATCAACACGGTACTATATTGTATGATCTACAACTAACGGTAGGCATTCAAAAAATCATTGTCGTATATTATCCTACTGGATATTTTAATCAAAAAGATCAATTTAAATTTGACGAAGAATAATGCAGTTTGAATTAGTACTGAATCTCATTTCACTTGTCAATAAGCTTCAAGATATGAAATGAATTATGAGATATGCAACTCGAAAAAACGAAAAATGAGGGAGAAGGATTCAACAAAAGAATATTAAAATAACAGCAGGAAATGGAGCAGTCGTTCTGATGAATTTTTGAACAAAATTCTTATTACCGATAAAAGAGCTGCAAAACGCGAAAAAATACTGAAGACGAACGCCCATAGTATTCATAAATTTATTAAATAAATTCTCAAATCTTCTTGAAAACAAAATGAAGTACAGTTGTAACTAATTTCAGGGTAACCCGATCACATGTGACTGCAGACTTAATTGGATTGGTAAGTGGGTTGAATATTATCAAAGTGTTAATTCAGCCTACGAACAACCCCTCAATGACACCTACTGCGCTGATCAGGTCGGTGACAGTGCAACGCTTCATAATGCCTACTCATCAACGGATCGTATAGTGTGCACAGCAGACAATATCACCGGCAGTTGTCAATCAATATGTACTCTCTTTAACCTTTTATTTCCACTTTTGTTGATAATTTTGAATTAATTATATTACTTACCGAAAATTTCAATAATAAAAATTTCAACTATTTCGAAAAGCCAAGGCTGGTACCTCGCCAATAAAAAAGCAAAATAAACAGTCATTCCTGCAGTGAACTACCAAACAGCCGTACTAATCTTCGAATTGAATTGCGTATGTTATTGCATACATTATGTTGGTCTCTTCTCTATCATTCATGCATCAAAAATAATTATATTTTAAGAAAAGAAAGGCAAACCCTTTGATAATCTGTAATGGAACCATTGATGAAGAATCAAAAGTTGAAACTGTTCGCTTACAAAATATTTCCAGTGACTGTTCTTCACCTACAATTCAGAACTGATGTTTACCTGTTTATGTTTAAACTGAGTAACTGCAAATTTCGTATGTAATACAATCACCAACCAATAACTTTCAGCAAAGGTGCAAAGAGCAGCTTCAAAAAGAAATCCAGTTCATTTGGAGTGCATCCAGCAAGAAACCGAAATAGAGTTGCACATCGCTCCGTCATATTTTTTTTACAATGTATGTTACATTTTCCGTACAGAAGCCTGGAAAAGTAAAATGTTGGGACAAAGCTGACACCTGCTGGTAGAACTCAACTTTTAAGACAAACCAAAATTATAAATGGATAAAAAAATCAAATATTAAATTTGGGGAAAAAATACTGGTGAAATATTGACCTCAATACAATCTGCATAACACCAGCACGATGATTGCTGTCAATCACGGAATTATAATAATCAATCGAAAACTTCACCAAATTACTGATTAAGGTTCGTTCTTGCACCAGACTTTCTAGATATTCTCTATAATAATAAACTTTCATCAAAAGACTTCATGCAAAGCAACACAATGTAAAAATTGTTTGTCAAATTCCTCAAAATCCTCTAAATAAAACCATGCTTTATGTCATCTACTCGAATATTCCAATTTCCTCAATGTATCAAATTTCAGATCTTGAAGAAAAACTGTATTAATAAATCTCGAGAAAAAACCTGTAGGGTGTAAGATATTTATAATTATAGGTAAAAATGCATTTCAATGCCCGCTGTTGCACTGCTTCATCACCGACCATTAAAAGCTAAAAAAATACAATTGCTATAAAAACGTGCAGAGAATACACCCGATATTAGTTGCAACAATATTTTCTTTTAATAGCACCCTATCCTACCCAACAGTTGACAACTAAACAATTAAGAAAACATCATTAACAAACATTAAATGAAAGTTCAATGAGTCGCTTCTTACTTCGTTGTATAAATCTCGAATTTCATTGGCCATGTAGATAGTTTTTGGTGAAGTGAAGTTTGAGAACAATTCCAGAAGAGTAATTAGGCTATTCCTAATCAATTTTCTCTCAATGTATACGTCTTCTTTTTCTATCTTTTTGTCGTTATTTTCTGGTTTTTCAGTGCCAAATCTGTGAAGATATCAATCATTTATACTGTATCAACATAAAGCACAAAAAAGAAATGAATTATATCATTTTTGAACTATACATTCTATAAACTAACACTTGTGAATCGTCGTTAGCATTATGTTTCCTTCCATTCTTATCTGTAGAGCAAGAAAGATTAGGTGAAGCCCCTAATAAGGTGCTTTCTCGTCTCTCCAACAGATTTTCTCGTTGATATTCATTTCTGCAATCCGAAAGAACTCAGCAAATTAATCTGATGGGATTACATAATATAATTCACTTGACGGACATGCTCTCTATTTTAAATTGTTATCCGTTGTTTAGCCTAGCAATGCTTTTGATAATTCTACCAATATTTTCAAAGATCTTCAAACGACTTCGTAAAACTTAATTAGCACCAATCCATACTACTATATTTAACCTACTAACACCTATTCGTCAACGCTTGCATGATCCATCAATGGAAATATGTTGAAGAAATGTATCCCGTAATGACTAAACGGAAAAATTTTAATGTGCTAGAAATGAAATCGCTAAAATTGGAAAAAGCTAACAAAATTTTTCTATCAAATTTGTACAATTTGCTATTAAATTTTTGCAATCTTAAAAATTATATTTACCTAAAAAGACGAATCAAAAGAGGACTCAGCAGTTTAGTTCGACGTTCACACAAATCACTTATATGACTAAGAATCCCAAACATTTCCAATCGAAAGGCTCCATAATTCCGAGGATTTTTGTCACCGATAATTGTCATTTTGTCAAGCACATCACAGTTTGAACTGCCACTACTTTCAGATATAACTGCAAACAAAAAAATAATATATAATCAAACTCAATCATGGCAAAACTCAGAACAGGAAGACCGCATCAGTACATAAGGATTTTATTAGGATAAGAACACAACCAAGTATCACTGGAACACATCATACCACTCAAACCCACGCATAACAATATCGAGATGATCAAACTATTAATATTCACAAAACACAAACCATACTGACTCTTTAACTCCATTTGGTCGACAAAAGGCAAAAACAGTGAGAAAAATGTATCAATATTTAATCCATAAGCATAATCTTGAATAATATTTTTCAGCTCTTTCCATGCAATCGTGAACGGTTCATAGAGATTCCCAATAATAACACGCAAAGGAATCTAAACAATAAACACCATTCTATCAAAATACATCATTTGATAACGAAAAATCTTTCCATTTAGTTCCATTTTTCGAGAATATCCTGACAATTTTAGTCAATTTTTTAGAAAAGGTCAATTAAATAGCGCATAAATTGAATGAAAATTACTTACTGTTTCAATTGTTATATCAAAACCTTGCGGCATATGTTTTGTATGTGCGCCGTAAGTAAGTTGGCGTAGAATCATCAAACGGGTCCTATATTCTCCTAATGTCCATGGTGTTCTTTCAGATCGTAGGAGAAGATTAAAAACACTTTCTATTTCGATCTGAAAAATTCATTTCTAAATCGAAAGTTACAAATTTCTCAAGATCTGAATTTAATAAAAACAATTTTATGAGACGATCTTTTCTATCTCCAAATTCTAAAATCAAACTGAAAGATAAACTAAAACAATCTACCTACTAAAAAGAGTACGAAATGGACTTACAGTTGTTTCATTGTTGTTATTCATATTATTCACTGGAACATTAAAATGAGTCAAAACTTCTAAAGCGATTTGCCGTACATAACTGCTCCAATGGCCAAACATTGGCAAAATTTCATTAGCTACCTATAGAAAAAATTTAATAACTGAAAGATCCAAAAATCAGTGGAAAGTTTAATAGGCCAGAAGAAATAACTGCTCCACTCGTCAAACATTAGCATTATGATTGCAGATATCACGAAAGATATGAACAAGAAATCACTACCAATTAAAACTTAAATGGTATGTTTTCTTCAAAAGATCGAATTATGATAGCGTGTGCCTTCTGATGTGTATGTATATAAGGTTACAATTTTCTTCGTTTACTACGAGCATTACGTTTCTCTTCAATGCTCAATAAAATTTAATCTCATATATTACATAAATTAAAGCGTTTAAAATTGCATTTCTATAATCTATCCCACTTCAGTGAATTTACAGAATCAATCTTTACATCAACAAAAGTATATAAAACTTTCTCTATTTCAATAAGAAATTTTCTTCAGTTAGAAAAATTTTCAAAAATGAAGAATGATGAGCAAATCTCTTCATAAATTATCGGAGCATTAAAATGCATTGCAAATAAAATTGCTTGTAATCCCTTTCATAACCATTTAAAAACAAAATGAATATATGACTAATTTTTATATTTACTATTATCCTTCGCCAATCCATAAAGTCGGGGAAAAACTTTGTAACCTTGGTCATAGCAGAAATATTTTTCAGTTCCTCGAAATCTGCGACGAATGGCAACATCAAAGCCAAAGTACGGAGAGCTGCTTCGTTATTTCCCATGTTTTTATAATATTGCAGCAGAGTATCAAGAGTAAATTGTTTAAATAAACCGGGATCAAACATGAGACATGCATTTGCAGCAAGAAGAGATAAACGTGCATCAACGCGATCTAAGCTGCTCATTGAAGTTACCAGAATCCTGAATACAGCAGCAATTCCTGAAACAGAATATACAGTTATTAATTAACAAGCGAATTCTCTCTTATTTCTTTTTTTCTTTTAAAATAGTTTAGTACTTCCAAACTTTAGAATTATAAAGAAAAGAGAAGCGAAAGAATGATGAGATCTGAAAATGACATCATGTGTACTACCATCTATCTCGCGATGTATTTTTCAGTCTTACCTTCTGGGTTTTCGGACGGATTCCATAACCAAGGATAAGTCATCAAACAACACCCCACAATTTCTGCATCAAATTTATCTGCCGATTTCAGGATATCAATGAGTCGACTGCGTAATTCCAAATGATTAGATATATCGAAGAAACAATTTCGCTCTTCTAAAGAACAACTTAATATTACATATACATCCCTGTCATCCCTGTCAATTCTTGTAAATCTCTTTTTTACCTTTATATTTCCAAATCGGTCTTCGTTTGCTGCACAAATCCGCATAAAATCTAAAAATTCTGCTAATGATCTGAGAGTCCTCTTGTTTAACAAGCTGTGACATGAATGTACCAACAATAGGCATTATCCAAATATCAAATAAAGAAACATCGGAGATCTCATAAAGAAAATCAAATACCACATTGAAATCACATCTGAAAATGTTATTTGAAATATGGAAATATATTAAAGATAGAAATAATAATGTTCCTGTAGAAAATTATGCGCAAAATAGCAGATTTCAATTTGTCGTTAGCTCAAACACATAAAAAAACATCAAAACGAACTTCTGGTCATCACTCATGAGCATACGGACTACTGTGGTAATCAAGATGTGTAATTCACTATCGCCGTGATACCTGAAAAATCCCCTTCTAGAAGTTAACTTTTTGCAAAATTGGATAGTTTTCAGAGTTGCGATGCTACAATAGATTGATGTTATAGATCATTATGAATGGTTTTTTGATAATGATTAAAATGTGCTAATTCAATGACTGAAATCGATTTTAAAATTACAAAAAACCAAAACAGAGATAATAAAGTCACAGAAATGGCTGAAACTTCAGCTGAACAATAACACTGAAATTTAGAAGTATTATCTTAGCCTCGAAATTTGGAAATATTATCATTGCCATAACGCTGAAATTCCGAAAAAATTAAAAAATACGCCATCAAATTAACCTCATGATTGCATTACTGAGTAATCCAACAGTCTCTTTGTCCATTAGTCCAGTTCTACTTTTCGCACCATCTATTATAACTTGAAACAAAGATGATGGCTTATGCAGCGACCTGCCCATTTTTTGGCTTATCCAAGCATTTAAGAGCTTGGACAATGCCGAACTTTTTATTATGTCTAGTGATGCCAGAGCTGATTTGTATTGCTTCTAAAAAGTTAGAAGCCTAGGAGCTCGAAATATTTATAAAAATTGCAAAATTCCATTTCTTCTCAATTTCAGCTTCGAGATAGAAGGCAGAGTCACAAAAAACTTTCATCATCCTTATTACTATCTTCCTTCTTGCCATCACAGAAAGCTTACTGGTTCCCCCTTCCGCCCTTTATGAAATTATATATTAAAAAGTAATAGAAACCTTTAATCAATCACAAATCTAAATTTGAAATGTCAAAAATTTTGCGAATTCTTCAAAGATCTCAAGAGATTACCAAAATGACATCCACAAGCAATTCACTATATTCCTTCGATGTGTAGGCGCTACACTGACACATCGTGCCTACCAAAATCTGGATCGCAATATTTCTGACACCATTTTCCTCGATTTCGAATGAAGCTTGCAAAATTTCTGACAGCAGCTATAAGTCAACTTACATCAATATGCAATATAAATTGGAATGATAATAATTTGCCATTATAATTTAGTCAAAATTCTTGCGTGTTCCATATTTTGCGCTCGAAAACACACAGGAAACAAATCATGCCGGTGCAAAAACCTGCCTGCGGAGCCGTGCTGTGGAACTGTCCACCGGTAATCTTCAGAGCATTGAAATATAGTCGAGATATGCCATCAATAAGCAACGAATTGTTGATCTCCTGCATTTAAGTAATATTCAGTTTTAATTAATCGAATTCATGATGCTTCGCAAACATGGGTCAGTCGATCTATTAACCTCCCTTGTGACTAAAAACAAATAAAGATTTTTACATTGTGTGCTGTTTCTGCCAAAAATGTTATAAGCTTCATAACTGCATTCGACTTCCGCAACAAAAATGCAAGAGCTTCGGCAGTGAATCGACGTAAATAAGATCGTTTACAGCAAAAAATTCGTTTAAAGCGCCTGGAAAAATATATAAAAGTTTAGACCGACTATCTATGATACCAAACCTCTAAAGGAGAAACTAACCGGAAAACTTCATGTAATTCACAGACAAGATGTCGCCGTTGCAACCAAAAAATCTTGGCTAATGTAAAAAAGACAGTCTCCAGAATTTCTCTATCCTCGTGTGACCTTTCTAATATGCCTATTATAGCTTCCATAAATTCCCATATATAACTTCGAAAGTCTTCTCTTATATCCTGCACGAATGCGGTCGTCAATCTGGAATAATTTTGTAACACTAACTTCGACAAAAGGAAAAAATGAAAGTGGGTAATAGATGCCATCCTTACAAGAATATGAAACTTTTCTCAAGGTTTCATAACAAACAGAAAAAATTACTAGAGAATATTTACCCAAAAACGCCAATTTAATGAATCAAATTGATAACCTACTCTAACAACGTGTTTAATGAAGTACTTCCGGAAATGTTCAAATGTTTGATTAGAGCCTTTGCTACAATATCTTTCCGATGAAGAAGCTGTGCATATGTTCGTAATTCACCATTGAAATATGGAATATCATTCAGGAAGCTCTCTGAGGTAATAACATGCACAAATATGAGCAAAAAATATGTTGTGAAAATTACACATAAGATTATTAGAGAGACTTGCATTTTGCTTTTACAGAGCTGACAACAGCGTAAAAAACTACTTTTCCAAGATATATTATCGAAAAATTTCTACATGAATCTTACCAAAGTAGGAGCCGTAATCCAAATCTTGGTATTTGGTAATTGCATCACTAAAATGAGTTTCATTTTCCGCCGAAGCAGCAGCTGCTATTGTGAGATGCCATCGAGCTATATCTACACTTACTTTGGCAATTCGATCCGTGAATGATACATACTGAAAGCCTAATCCATTGATACAATGTTATATCATGTCTTTTTACCTACAAAGCAGTCATACAAATATTCTTAGTTTTCTATTATACAGCACAAATCAACAAAGTCACAGTGAATGGTTTTTACCAGTAAACATTCACAAAAAAAGAAATTTGCAAGATAAACTTATATTTTCTTCATCATGACTTTCTAGTTACACAATAAAAACTCTAACAGTAATCCCACGTACTGATATATAGGAAAATTAATGATGGATAAATTCATTGATATATATGAGGGGTAAATTACAGCGAAGAGGACTAAATTACAGCACAGAAAAAAGCTTTTAAGGTGCAAAACTCAACTGCAGAAAGGTGACAACGATGTTGATAAATGAAAATTATAAAAGTTCTGTATGATGGATAATAATAAATAGTAAGCAAATGATGGTAATATTTAATATATACAAATGAACAACGAGAATAAACAAACCACTAATCGATTATTCGAACTCGATCTTATTTTCATTCCTTTCGCTTATCCAGATAAAGAACTTCTGAGGATATTTATTTATTAGATATGCCGAAATAAGAGTATAACACAAATAGTCCCCAATTCGTCAATTGCGCTACCGCTAGGACAAAAGTATTCCAACATTCACACTTACGCGAGCTCAAACTCATTTTACCTCAAACCCGCCGTGCTTTACAATACCAGTGGAGAGTCGTAAAGAAGAAATGATTACCCGTCCGGAGCGGTGTGAAAATTTTTTTGTTCCCCTGCGACTCTTTCTCCGTCCGGAACATCTTGAGGCATACTATTTTCCTTATTTGATGAATTGCCTTTTCCTTCAATGTATCTTCGATTAATTATTTATCTTCGACTTATTAGACTATCAAACGTCGAAAGGACCAGTTACTAACCCTTCCGATGATCATTGCATGGTTCAGTCCTTGGTCAACTGTCAATTTCGAATAGCCTCGTTGTACTCACGCCCACTTCACTAAAATCCTTATTGTTTCAGCATAGGAATTACATAAATCTTGCTTGAGATGATTAAAGTTATGACAACTTCGTTGGAAAGGATTTTTATTAGTATTTTGTCTGCAGACGATATAGTTGTTGTCGTGAGAATTTCTGACCTGAGTATTTTGTTGTTTCGCAAATATTTTTGTAAAGGTTTACTCTTCGTGGAAGATGAATTTTTGTTCTTCCTAACGTTATAAGACAATATCGGAAGAGAATAGCAGGGCAAAGTAGAGTCGATAATTATTTGGTAATATTCCTGGTAGTTTGAAGACCGTCCGTGGCAATGGTATAAACAGTACTCCCTTGTGTAAATAATGATAATACTGTCGCATCGAATTAAGGCCAACTATTTAAAGCCCGTTTTTAGACAAAGAGCACTTTGTGCTCAAAGTATGCTTTACATTTACAATTACTAGAGAACAAAGCATCTTATATTCTTTAGACACAAGCAAGCAAAATGAACAAAGGATTAGCTTAACAATTGAAGCAATTTAACGCATTTATGGGCAAGTACTTTGCTTATTTAATACAAACATTGCTTTATAAAATTATTTCAATTTTCCCGACAGCTATTATCATTCTTCAAGTGTTCAATTATGTGTATGAAAGTGTTGATTCATATTTAGGCTTGTTGGTATTAAATTGATGATGAACGAGACCTCAGATCTAGATATTACTTCCCTCTTAACGCAATTACTTAAAGGACTTTTTTGGTAAAATATTTGATTAGTCTGCAGAAATTTGAATCCCTTTCTACTTTTAGCCAGGTGGAGTAATTTTATTGAACTGTAGATATTACCGTTCTAAATTATGCAAAGATTAAATAAATCACCATAATCACTATATCCACAAAGCATTCGCATGCTTTTGTGATTATGGTGATTATGGTGATATAGTTCAATGCAAATGCGAATGCAAATGCTGATTACAATTATTGATGAATCATCGCATGCTATGGCTGTAACATGTAGGAAGGAGGGAATTCACGGATCAAATCTAATAGTATATCCCATTGCTCGAAAAGTTGATTCTAAAAGTTCTTGCCAGAGAAATCAAAGAACATAAAAGTCTTTGATTTCTCTGGCACTGAAAAAAATTGAAATAATGCACTGCTGAGACTAAACAGTGGAAATTTTATGCATATGAAGTCAAGAGGATGGGTCATTCAATGTCGACGGGAATTTTTGGCAGTCTCCAAGTGAGCCAACGATATGGCCCAACGATGAGTGTGTTGTCGGCAGTTCGGGATTCCTTTTGGGCTTTAGATTGATTACCGTTGTTATACTTCTGAAATATAATATTTAACATATTATATCTGGGAGATGTCAACAATATTCTGGTGGAAAATTGCAAGAAGCAAGAACTTCCAAAGTTGTGCCTAATACTACCAGAAAGTTGTGATCATTCAATGATGCATGATGTCGGAAGGACAATGTAGAATGCCCTCAAATAGAATTTGTATGGAGCGGTAACGAACATCATTAATGGTATTCTTCCATTCACTCTTCTCTATATTCAGTTCTATTCGATGACTATCACCGGTGTAAAGTTGTTCGTCAGAAGCTGACAGATGAAGGCAGTCGTCGTGTGAGAATTTCGGTCGTGACCTGCTAAACCAAACATAAAACTTAAGAGAAAATATGTACATAAAGTTAGAAAACGTAGAAGTGCTCCGGCTGGTGAGGCTAACCCATGAATTTCTGATGCCAAACCAAACTCGAAAAAGAAAGTATGCTTTATTGACAGTTTTGGGAAGTTAAGTCTAGATATTTCCTGAGTCTCAAAATATCCCGGATGAAATTCATCTACAAATAAATTCACACCTAAGCATGCTGGCAGCGAATTCATTCGCTAACGATAGAAAATTGACGATAGTTTCATAAACGGTTAAAATTGAATCGAGAATAATATTTTTAAGGCGTATGTTAACGCCTAAATCCATTTTTCCACTCATTTTGCATTGTGTTGTTTCGGACTGAGATCGAGTAATTTTGATTTGATCCAAACAAGAGGCTGACGACATCTGTGGCGCCGAATAGCTTCTTGCAATGAAAGACTGCGGGATTTACCGAAAGCACGAGAGATTTTTATTTAAAATCAAATTTTATAAATTTTAAAATTTGTCAACAAAGTATCAGTGGAATTGGCTTCAATAAATTAAATAGAAATAAGTACCATTTGGGGCTTAAAGTTCACTTGTGGTCGAACACTGAAATTCCACCGCAAGGCACTAATCGGGTTAGGCCATGAGAAACAATGCCAAATTGCTGACAGAGCAAAAATTACCATTACCGCCTGGAACATTTAACTAGAATGGTTGCACGAGAAGGATTAAATGATATTTGTGGAGGGTAAGATACGAAGTATTAAACATTGCTTTTTTGTTATGAGGAACTCTGTGCTGCAAGTAGCTTCGAAAATATTGGTGAGGTCCTGACTAATATTTTCGAAAGTCAGCACATTTTAACCAAATTTTTTCTCATTCTGTCTTACTTTCATAACGAGAAATCAGTATGGCCCTTCTTTTTCTTCCAAACTTGAAATACGATACAAATTCAAAAGACAAATGTGAAAGTGAGCAAATTCAAATAATCTGTAGACCTCGGCACGAACTTTATTTAGAGAAAAGCTTTCTCCATTCGAATAAACGGTAGTTTTGAATCCTTTAATGAGGAATGAATGCAGAGGATATGTGATAGCATGTAGAAGTTTGAGATGAAATATTCCCATCGCTATGATCATCCATAAGTAGTTCCCAATTCTCCATTTGAAAAGCCAACTCTGAATCTTTATGATTAGGCTTCAGGCATATATATGTATCTCACTCTTACTACTACTCTTCGACAATTATGGTATGGATTTTTCCGAATATTATTACTAATGCTAATATTATTGCATTATTATAGACTGGCATCGAGATTTTATAAATACCTTTGAAGGGTAAATATGATGGAAAGAAAGAATACCAGTAAAATCCGCTTTCGTTCTAAGATATCGTCTATAACAACACCGCGACACTGAGCAAGGATTCGGCGCGCAGCTTTTATCCAACCGACCTTCTCCTCCGGCATCACTGCTCAGAAATAATTGAGTTATACGTCTGCCAATTTAATTTCTCGAAAATATAATCATTAATGTGGCGAAAAAATAAAGAATAAAGAAAGATTAATTGCTGGTTTGATTCATAACCCGAGTAACATCAAGTGAAGATATTTTAAGCATTATGGTGTTATGTCCGATTTCCGGAACAAATACAATTTTCAGAACAAAGTAATGTAAGTGCTTCTTTTCCGAAGATTATCGCAGTTCATATAGTTCAGTGAGCTGTATTTATAGCACACTGCCTTCTCAGACTTCTTTCCAATTGGTGCCACATTGTGTTGTTGTTTCTTTACTTCAGAATGTTAGATGAAAGTTGAAGAGCAATAGGATCCAGATGACCACTTCATTTTCTGCTCTTCTAGTACTGCAACCGATTCATTTATACTACTGCTAATAGAATATCTGACTTTTATCAGATCTTTTTCAAATCTAACTCTCATTTTAGATTCCATGAAATAAGGGCTAATCAAATTTTATTTAATAACAATTGCATATTTTATTAATCTTTTTTGTTTTTGTTTGTTACCGTTTTTGTTAATCTAATCAATCTTTCATATATTCCCCCATTCAAGAAGATCTGTATTTTTCCAGATCATTCCCTTTTCTGCGAGGAAGTCGCTGAATTTGATATTGTGTTCCATGATGGTTTTGATGACTAATTGAAATTGGCTTGTGTTATCGCTTAGTACTAAGTTTAGGTATTCATATCGAGCGATGAATCTTCTAAAACATGTAGGAAATTTTTTACAAATAAATTCTTCACTAATTCTAGATGAAGTGTTTGTAACGTGAAATAGTGAATAATGCAATCCATCTTTTCGTCCCATTTCATTCTTAATCGAAATAGGACATAGGTAGTCAAATCCTACATGAACGAATGTTCTGGATCGTCTCATTTCCGAAAAATTAGGGTAACTGGTAATTTGAATGGTTGGATGTCTACTGTTTACAAACCATACATTTGTTTAATATTCGTTTGACTTTAGACCTGATCTTGGTATCCAAAACTTACACTTCCTCTGACAGTGATGGATCGTCCCGACATAATACAGTTCTTCATGTTTTCATTGCATAAGAAATTTTGTCATTGGATTATGTCTTGGGAGATAAATCGGATGCTTACTATCTTCAGCCAGTTTTGAATTTTCTAATCGACCTTTAGTTTTTCACTCCATAGTTTTTCACTTTCGTTGTAATAAGGATTTCATTCATTTATTTCTTCTTCAGCTAATCCTTTAGATTGTGATTGCCCGATTAGTATCCATTTGACTAGTTAGTAATCATTGCTGGTAAATCGATTTTTCTAAATTGGTATTGGTTATATTCATAATAATTTATTAATAAGTTATATCCTTCGTTATCAATTTTATGAATTTGAGGATCCACTCAGTGGTCCCTTATAACTTCATCCACTTACTAAAATGATTTCCAATGATCAATGCTTTTTGATGGAATTACCTTTCTGAAAATGTTCTTTGAATGCACTTTCCATTGTGGCAAAGTTGATTCCTCTTTCTATATCAGTTCTTTCCACTATGGTTCATATTTCTTCAGTTTCGCAAAACAAAGGCTTTTAGTTGCCACATCAGTTGGATTATTATGGATAAAATATAACGAAAGCGAACCCTTGCCTTTCATATTCCTTCACTTCGATTTTGTAGAAATGTTAGTAATAGTCGAGAATTATTTTGATGGATCCATTGTAACGCATTGAAAATTTGACCATAAGGTTGTTTACATATTTCCAAGATACATTTGTTTTATTACGAATTGAGCAGCTCTAACTCCGATGAGTATTGCAAGTAATTCCCACCGAGATATTGTCATTCCTTTAGACTGATGCAATTAGGAATTTAGCGAAAACCGAAAATGTTTCCCTTTCTTAGTTTTGTACATCTATGGCTGCTGAATGCGTAGTGGTTGGTACATCCATGAAGATGTGAAATTGTGATTGCTCGGAGAAAATTGTTGGAAATCTTTGTAAATCTTTTAGTTTATTTGGCCACTCGTTCGCAGTTATCTTCATTCACCACTTTTCCACAACTATTTCCTTAATATTTCTGGTATTACTGAATAACGTTGATCAACAGTAATTTTTCTCGCAATAAAATAAAGATTGATCCCAATCATATTCGTCCCTGTAAACTAATCAAATCAAATCTTTATTTCATGATTATATGACTTCTTTATAGTGAAAGATTTATCATAGTTTTCGGTTGGTAAATCTCTTATAACCTCGTAGTCAAGCTCTTTATAAATTTTGGGTTTTTCCAGAAGTTTTCGAAGTAATCTATTGTTGCTCCACAGAAAATAACTCGCCTACAAATAAAATTATGCAATTTCAGAATAAACTGAAGGAAGTAAAAAATGTTTGCAAATCGACGAATACTGTTTTGGTTTATTTCCTAACAAGGAAAATTAACATTCATTTTGCTCATGTAAAAATTTGCAACTGGTGAAATAGTGTGATACCTAAATAGCTACATGATGCTGAATGGCTTGTAGGCTTTATTCTGTGTGGTCTAATCCTGGAAGGGCTCTTGCTCTGTCCAGTGTTCTCTTTCCCAGTATTGCCTGTTGTTTTGACTATTTTATTGTTATTGCTTCACTCCTCGATGAGAAAATAAATGAAAAGTTGCTGCAGACTCACCCTGTCCGCTTATACTACCCATTGGGCGAAGTCTAAAGTTCATTAAACCCGAACTGAGGTCGTGGTGAAGCCCACGGAAACAATTTCCCTACTCTCCTTATATCTTTCAGCTCGCCCTCTGGATTTGTTTGAACCAGTTGGTCCCAGTTATGCATGTCATGGGTGTTTGTTCGGAGTGCTACCTTTGTCAAGTTGACATTATTCTTTTTTAGAATTTGAAGAGATAGATGCAGTTGGAGAAAAGAAAAGAGAAGACAGCTAATGGTGGCGTAATATGTCCTTATTCTGAGGGTCTTCCGCATGTGGTTCCTGTTTGCGACGTGTTATTACATTTGGCCAAATGTCGTCGTTTATACTACAAACGATATGGTGTTAAGGCAGAACTAAAAAGGTAAAGTGACAGTTGTAAGAAATAGTGCCTTTCGGTTAGTTGTACAGTTTCAGATGCAAATATAATGGTTGCCATTATGTTCTTGCACCGGAAGTGATGCTACACGAACTGACATGCCATAGCAGAGTACTATATCAGGAATGCAGGCGGAAGATGCGATATCCACCTGTGCCCCTTCAAACCGTCACTTCTTCCTCGAACTTGAACGAAGGAGTGAATTCAGATTCGGATAGCCGTCTTAATCTGATGGTTTTTGATTAATAAGAAATTAACATTGTAAGACGTTCCACACATTCATCATCTTCCAAAAAGATATTCATCATTATCTTTCCAAAAAAAAAATTGATTAATAAGAAATTTAAATTTTACTATTGTTGTTGGCTAGAAGATTGAATGTATTGTTGCTTTGTCATGGAACAGTAATAATTCACTCTCCTTCTTTAATGTTGTCAGTGAATTCTATAAACGATTTCTAATCACTTCTTGTTTTCACTTTGTAAATAGGAATGATATCATTGATTAATTGAAGTGATTCAACTGTGAAAGGCAATGAACTTCCTTTCGTTTCCTGGCATCAAATGAAGGAAAGGATGGAGGTTTAGAGGCGCGCATGGAGATCTTTGTATTCCGGATTTTATTCTACATTCATTCGTTTTCCAGTCTGAAGGGAAATCAAGAGTCTGCTTACTTTCAAGTAAATGTAATCTATAACTGGATTTCTCAGTCACTGATATATAATACACTGCAATCCTATTTGCATCATAGGAGACAATGTCATTGGCGCCACCATTCGGGAGAACTTGTAATCAGCAATGAAGCCAAGCGAACGAGCGGTTTTTGAGACACCAATTTTTGCTGATGAGAAAATGCAATAATTGAATGTACCGGGATAAGACGCAATCGTGTTATTCCCAGTAGTTCGATTGACAAAGGAAATACAGAGGCTAGTGAGAGAAATGAGAATTAATCGGCCTGGAATCGTAGGTTCTGCTATTTGTTACTACGAATATTACTTCTCACGGGGAAGAGGTGAGAGTTTATTTTTAAATTTGGAATTAGCCATCGACAATGGCCGGTCGACAATTTGAAGCTTGATCCTTTCAGAATTGTAATGTGAAGATCCTAATATGATAGAAGGTGCTCCCTACTTATCAAGGTAATGGAAACTGATAACGGGCTATTGGTAATACTGAGTGCATGCTATGACATCTCTTCCCACTTCTACTCTTGGCAGATGCCCTGATTGATGTCTGTCAATTCCTATTCCGTCTGAAACTGTTCATAACATACGCACACACATACAACACAGAGACATAATAGAGAGAGACAGACAGTATAGTGGCGATGTTTGTAGAATTGTTGGGAGAGTGTGGTAGAGTGTAGGATGGACGCACGTGAATGAAAGGATGACACGCGCGTGTGTGGCCAGTTTCCGGGAGAGGAATGATGGGAACTTTGCTGACGTTTTGAAGGAAGCATTTTTATTCGTGAATTGTTGTGACATTCATACAATTTCTCGTATTCTTTTCTTCTGCGTGTTTATCGATCCCTGCAAGCGTTCCTGAAATCAGAGTCGTTTGGAACGGAGGTTTTGTCCAGCAGCTTGGTCGAATAGGCTAAATGAATCAATTGTGTAGACTTATTATTTTTGTTTAATTCAATCGGAAAGAGTAAGACAGGTAGGAGGTATACAGCAAGGGGGATGCACTGAAATTTTTAATCAGCTTAATAATTGAAGTATAAGCATGCAGCGCTTATTCACTTTTATGAACTGTACAATGAGTGTTTCAAGATCGTATCGAACAGATCAATCAGGTTACTTTGAACAGCTTGGTAAATCATTAATATTATGGGTTAATAAACTCGTTGTAATTACTGCTGATCTTGCTTATAAATCATTATTACTAAGAACTTTTTCGTTTTAATTTCTTTTAAAATCGTGTGTATTCAAGGAATTGTCACAGAAATTTTAAAATTTTGAATTTCAGAATATAGTCATGCAAGGGTTGCACCGTTGCAGGGTTGCATCGTTGCAGGGTTGTATCGTAGTGCCACTGCTTTGCTTAACTTATACTCTCTTATGTGTCTGGTTCTAATAGGTTGATTGTGGTTGATCCACAGAAATGATAATGATTATGGATATCAACGGTAGTGATCCGCTCCAGACAAAGAGTACAATGGCCAATTTGTAAGTATCTTCTAGAATTATAGCGCCTTACGAAGTTTCAAAAATTTTGGCTATTTGTCTTATCTGAATATAATATGTTGGATTTTTTCATTGTTCAACTCTAAACTTCATCGAAAGCTCGTAATTCCTTTCTCTACCCAATAACACAAAACTCTATGTGCTAGACTTTATCCCTTTCCTAAATAAACCTTCGTTTGAGGTAACTACCGTTCGCCCACTGTGTCCGTACTCCTCTCCCTATTTGGTAACCATTGATGCTTAAGAATTTTTTAGTTCTTCATCGGAAACGCTATTTCACGGTTATGAGGCAAACACATCGAACAATTCGCATGAAATCAATAATGATATCTATGTCACGAGCACTCGGTAGTTTTTCTTGCTACAACTGTAGGATATACTACTGCTTCTCACGTTCATTTTCACACTATCGTCCTTCTATTAAATGATATTGCAATTATAATTCACCATGTATTATTTCATTCTTCATTCCCTAAGAGACGTTAAATGAAAAAGTTTTGCCTATTTTTTTAAGCGATTTAAAGTTTTACAGATGTATTGAAGGGACTTCACAAGCATCATACAGCTCGACATGTTCCGAAAAATTTGAAGCAAAACAAAAAGTTTGATTAAATTTGTTATTGTTACAATATATATTCATTCATCATCCCGAAGGAATAAGCTCGATCTAGTTAATGCTTTGAAAAATTCATTCTCGAATTTGGTTCATTTTGATTTTAGGATGGCGGATTATACTGGAATTGTAACATTGCTGACCAGAGTACTTATAAACATTCCCACTTAGCACCTGGACGTACCTCTTGTGTGTTCTTGGAGATGGCTCTGAAACGATTATATGCTCGAGATGATTTCGATGTACTGGAAAGCTTGGGCGAAGGTTTCTTTGGTGACGTGTATAAGGTCCGGTCTTAATGTGCCTAAGAAGAACATTGAACGCGCTTAAGACATTTTTGTTACAAAATAAGCCCTTGATATGACAAGTTTATGTAGAATTCGTAGGAGGACAAGGGCTAATAATAAAGAGCAAAAGTTTGGTTTTCTAAACACTGTAATAGATTTTTCTAGGTACAACATCGATTTACCGGGGAAATTATGGTGCTGAAGGTCGGTAAAAAGCGAGAACGGGAAAATCGAGTACGGATTAAGGCAAATGTGCTAAAAGAAGTTGATGTGTTAAATCAGTTGACGTCACACCCCAATCTGTTGGCCTTTCGGTAATACATCCATTTTTTCTATCGCTATCAATTCAAGTATGCTGTAATTTAAAAAAAAATCGTTCATCAGCGATGGTAATTAAACCTAAAAAAGCACTTATATTTTATTAAACGGTGCTATTTTTTAGTGGTGTTTGCGTTGATTTATCAGAGAAGTCATGGAATTTACATATACTTATGGATTTCTGTGATGCGGGTAGCTTAAGTCGCCTGATATGTGATCACCAAAAATGTTTCCGATGGAATTTACGATGCAGTTTAGCGCGTGATATTTCATATGCTATGAATTTTGTACATTCAAAAGGCATCATGCATCGCGATCTCACTAGCATGGTTTGTACAGCTTCCTTCATAATTACGATAAATTTCTTAAGCTTAAAAATAAAAAATTAGTGACAAGAGTATTGAAATATTTGAATAGAAATGGGGGAAAGGGATTGAGGGATGGTCGAATGAATCTTTGATTTGTGAAATGCGTTTCTTTTTTTCACAGAACGTTTTGTTGCAAAAAGTTGCGAATGGCAGTTTAAAAGCAGTGGTAGCAGATTTCGGCTTATCATGCAGAATCCCACGAATTGTTGAAAAGCTGACTCAAGTCGGTACCCCGTTCTGGATGGCACCAGAGTGCCTTAAGGAAGAATTTTACGATGAAAAGGTTCATTCTGTGCTTGCAAAATAAGAGAAGGAGATATTCATTGTTCATTTTTCGTATCGCAAACGTTATGTAGATTTTTGGATGAGAGGAAGTTAAAAAATTCTAAGTGATTTAGGCAGATGTTTTCTCCTTTGGAATAATACTATGCCAGATGATAGCAAGGATTGACGCCGATCCAGAAGCAGGGCTGTACCGAACTCATAATTTTGGCTTAGATTATGTTCGCTTTACAGCCCACTGTCCAACTGACACCCCTTTGGATATTTTGAACCTGGCATTTCAGTGTTGTCTGGTAAGATATTAAGTTCAAAATTTGCTTTGTTAACCATATTATATTACCATTCACGATGTACTTTGTGTTTATTTTCGCTCCTACATTAATGAAGATTCATTATTATCCATTGCAGATGGATCCAGCTGCTCGGCCCAGTTTTAAATCTGTCTGTAATTTCTTTACCAACTTCCGATTTTCACGGCATAAAGATTATAGCGAATTTCCATCGCGAATGGTTGAAAATGATGGGCGTTAGTATTTACAGAATTTTTGCCATATAAATTCGTCCCCTAAGCTCAAAGTCAATTTCTTATCATGTCGTTCGTAGTTTTTTTAATGTACTTCACTGTTACAATCAGCAGATCTTATAGGGTTGGAGCGTTCTTTGTCAGATGCAACTTTAAAATACTGGAAATTGAAACAATCAGAATTATTTCCAAATATTTTAACTCGAAAGGAGCAAAATAGTGGAAAGCAAAGGTAATTTATTATGCTTGTGAAGTAGGAATAATCATACGTATTATCTTCATCAAATTTCCTGCAATTCTAGATTATTTGCAATTTTCTGCAGTAACTCTCACTTTTTATTACAGTATTTTACACTTATTACCAGGTAGAAGTTTAGGTACATTTTTTTCATTATTTGTTTCATTTATAGTGAGTGCAAGTCAGTGAATACAGTTCCTCTTCTGATTCTTCAAGAAGGTGTGCCATATGAAGATCTAAATCATACAAACAAGGATGAGGAGATGAGAAACAAGTCGCGAATGGAAGAGCTTGCGAGAAGCGTTGCTGTAGATGAACTTTCTGATGAGGTATTTCTTCTGCTTCCTTGAAAAATCAACACTCAAGTACCAGTTTTTTCTATGCCTAAGCATAGTTTAAACATAGAAAGTCAAAAAAATATGATAGCTTAACAGTAATAAAACTTAAGATTTTCATCTTCAATTTTGTATCTTTGAATGGTTTGTTTTTTCTTCACTTCTATTCCTGCATTATACAACCTTTCAGTTGAGCTTCATTGAATATATTTATGAATTTTTAATGATGAAGCTGGAAGGACTCCGAGATGAAGCTAGAAGGACTCCGTCTTTTTCAGATGTCCTTGGATACCGGAAATCCGTTCATTGCTCACAAAATTTACAAAACAACTCGTAAATTAGCTTTCCCTGAAACGAGTGATCGACGATGTGTTGTTTCGGATGTGAAGGAATTGGATGACACCAGTGTAAATACGACTAATTATGATTTAACGAATTATCGGTATGTTAACGCTGATTATACACCGTCCTGTTCATATATAGAAGAGATTTGTGTGAAATCCATAAACTATTTCATTTTTGAACTTGTTATCAAAGACGAGTGAAAGTTATTCTGCAGTGTCTTCACCACTCACATCAGTGAGCAAGCAGCCAATAAAAAGAAGTATGGTCATCAAAGAAGAATCTCAAAGTAAGCTGTCGTCTGTTGACATTCAACTGTTTCCTAAAGCTCTTTTTTTATTCCTTTTAATTGGTGATGTTTAATTGGTATTTTTAATTGGTGAATTGGTGATATTTATTCCTTTTAATTGGTGATGTTGATATTGAAGTTGAACAGAAGCACCAATACTTGACATCTTTCCTACTGAGAGTTTTTAATTATAAAAATTCAGAATTATTCGTCGCAGTGCATCACTTCCAATTCCATCAACGAATGCATCGTGGATAAGGCATTGTGCAACATTTGATCCATTATTGCCATCATCATCTACTGGCTTAACAACGGCTGTAGTCGGGCAACGTGATAAAACTGATCATATCGGTGAACACTGTGTATTGAAAGGTCAAATGTCGATGGCGTTCAAAAATAAAGATCAGGTAAATTTATTCTGTGCTAATATACTATTTTTCAGTATATTAGCATATTACTATTTTTCATGGTCTGTGTGTGATACTTGTCCGTATTCACATGCCTTGCAAAGAGAAATGCATTCTCATCATTCTGGATTAATTTCTGCAATACAGGTTTGAGGAACTTGTCTTGCCATCATTGAAAGGTTAAACAACTGTTTATTGTTTTATAATTTTTTATTTAGAAGTTCACCTCACGTCGATGTCGGTCAACTTTTTCGAATAAAACATTGCTTAGTCCCAATTTTGCGAAGAATCAACGGGCCAAAGATTTTTCCTTATCAGTGGACGAAGAGATTTTAAGCCATGATATTAATGAACTTACTTTCGAACGCTGGAAAAGTGACAGTTAGTTTGAGTTTGTGCCGAATATGTAACTAATAATTCCACTACCATAGAACCACCTGTCAAGAACACTTTGAGCTATTTTAAATTTAAGGCTGAGTGGTTGAGAAGTGTGTTTTTCAGACAATTCTGCCAACTTTGTACAGCAAAGCAATGATGTGGTCATACAACAGCCCTTTCCAGTAGAGTTATCTATTAATAAATATTCTGTAAGACTTTTAATGATTTTAAATATTTTTCATTTTATTGCTGAGGATTCGTTACTAAATGAGAAAATAAAAGATAGAACTGTTAAAAAATGGACAAACTGATTTTTTTAGTGCCAACAAAATGAAAAAATTGGGCTTTGTTATGTCCTACGAATACGTAAACCTATTTAGAAAAGAACATTTGTAAACAGGACATCATTATTTGGAGCCAGAACTTCTAATGATGAATTCAGTGGCGGGATACAACGTATATGGGAAGTCGACTACAACAGACGTGGCATTCAGGCATATTTTATTTCAGTTCCGTAAAACAGAGTTTTAAACTTACATACTTTACATAGGATCCAATAAGTAATAGTTAAAAGAAAAGCTCTGGTTGATCCTCAGCTAGCATCTCGCGTTACTCCTTCCTACTGCTACCTTCTTGTGTTTCCCGTTAGCCCTTACATTAAGATGATTCTCTTTCTTCCTGTCCACGTTCTGTTTACTATATTCTATCCTTTTACTTCGAATAAGAACATTTCCGGACAGTTTAGAATTATTTTAATCATTATTTATTTATTTTATCACAGTTTCTTTACTAATTGTGACAGATCTTCACTATTTTTAGGTGATACGGAACACAGTTGTGCATAAAGGAACAGCACACGATACTACTATCTTAGATCCTTTTTGTATAACAGGTCCGTGCAGTAAACACCGGATAGCGCATAGAGATGATAGACATGTTCCCACCGATGACGAATATTGTGTTGTTTTATGAACTGATGTGATGTTAACATAGTTTTAGCGGTGTACTACGAAACGTCGTCTTTGCTGATTTCTAATATAAAGGTACATGCAGCAGAAAAGGAAGATAACCGAAGACACAAAGCTGAAAAAAACGAAAAGGATTATAATGGGGAATGATGAAGAAATCTTGTCAAATCCTAAAGCCTCTCAGTCTACCAGCTATGCTAGCAATTCTTGAAATAAATTAAGCAATCGGCATTGGTTGCATAATTGCATCATTATGACGACAGGGAAGATGTTGGTGCCAATAGTAGAGATACGTTAATTTATGTGTAGATGCTCAGTAAGATTGTTGTCATTGTTATTATTCATTATTTATTCTGTTGTAGCCGTCATTTGTCTTTTAATGTCTCCGTTGAAAACTCCATTATTAACGGTCCAAATGCTGCCACTTCGTTGTCGCTTTCTAAAATTACGCATTGCCAGTTGAAAAGTAACATTATCTGATCTTTCATCCATCTCCCTGTGTTATTTAACTCTTCAGTTCCTTTGTCATGGAGAGAAAATTAAATAGGATAAGAAATCATTCTTACTACAGTCACTACAACCCAAGTTAGTGTTAAGTGGATGATGAACAATCTTTTTAACGGGTTATGCAATTATGCAATTAGAAATTCAGGCATGAAGTGCGTAGTTAAGATAGGACAACACTTTAGTCTCAACAAATCTGTACTGTTACTGCTGTGACTGAAAAACGCTTTTTATTGGCCAAGTAATCTTCCTTCAGAAGTGTTACTGGAAGAAAAACACGCTGTTGTTATTCCTGGAACAAGGAACATTAACCTTCAAATCTTTTTTTAATATTTCCTCATGTCATACGGACTAAATCGGGACCTGTCGCACATGATCAGAATATATTACCAGTACTTGCTTCTCTCAGCACTTCTTTAGTTGTTGTACTTTTTAACCATCTATAAAGACAAGTTTGTATACTGAGAAGCAGAAAATACAGCGGCCTATGGGGACATATAAAATCACAGGCCTCCATATTTTCAAAGATAGCTTGTGAATCAAGATTTGATGTACAGAAATATTTATTACAGTTCTCAGGAAACCGGTATTACGTTTCAAATTGCAATTAGGATGTAGTTTACATTAATAATTTTAAAAATAATTGGAAATGAAATAATATTTGGAATTCCTCGAAAAAATTACTACTTTCTGATTAGGACGTGCTATAAAACCCATAATAAACTAACGCTTGAAGGAACGATGTTGGATGAGAAAACCAATTTTGACAGAAAAATGTGCATAAAAAACGTGGTTCTATTGCGCCTCACATATCGACATTTTCATGGGACATCCTTGGTGCCATGCCTATCTTAGTAATGGTCATGCGCGTATGGACATTCCTCATATAGGGCACAGATGTCAGCTTTCAAACTCTTCTGTCAAATCCATTCACTTAACAAATGGTTCAGCTGCTAATATCGTACTTCAAAATGGACATCTTTAAAATTACAAGATTTTTCACAATAAAATATTTTTAAAATTCAAATCTGATGACAAATTGAAATTTCAACTAAGGTCCTGAATGTGTCGAGTCAATTCTCACCAATTTCATTACTATTTTCTCCTTAATCCGCTCCTCATTAGCACAGTCTTTATATAGATCTGTTGAAGGTATGGCTTAGTCAACAAGTTCTAGTGTACGCTGAAAAAGTGGGACAATCTCAGCATCAGGTGGTCCACATGGAAACTGATCATCCAGCATCGGAACTAGCTTATTCAACAATCCAAACTGTGTCTGAAGCGTCAGTTGTTCGTCAATTAATAACTTGTACTGGGTGATACTAATTTCACCCTGCTCTACTTGCAATATCTTCTTCCAGCGGATAATATCTAAGGTAATAATCAATCTATGGTTGTACGGTCGGAAAAGAGGTATGATGACCGGTAATTTGTTATTATCGAACAGCATCTCGGATATCATTGTGCTATACATTAAATCGTGCGAAGTATTTGTGGCACTGGTAGACGTAATGCTCTCTTCCGAGTGACCATTCCGATCCAAATTAGAATTGTTAAAATAGAATGCTTCCGGACTGGTAACCAAAATTCCGTGACAGTCGGCAGTATAAAGCTTTATTCGACTAGCAAAATTTTCATCCGGTAAGAATTTAATTAACTTCAGAAGTACAAGCTTGCGGAATTGCTCCACATTACTAACCAATGCACATTGAGTGCAGCACGATTCATCCAACTGTTGCTCATCAAAAAAAATTGGTAAGAAAGCGGTAGTCTTATGTCCACGGGCAATAAAGTAAAACAAAAGCTTAACCAATGCTTGCACCGGATATGGTCTCATAATTCTGAATCCCCGACGTACCTTTCTGGTTGTTTTCACCCGCCGGACGTAATTCTCAAGGCAGCTTATATGACCATCCAATGCGTACTTCTGGTCGTAGCTTATGCCAATCAATGGCCCATCGATTACAATCTGCTAATTGTTCTCACTCAAATTCTTGTAATTGTATAGCCAGTCACAAAATTCCCAGCAAATATGGTCAAAAAGGAACTAACCGGTCGCAACAATGCCCCCGCCGTACGCTCGACTAACGATCGCTTGATGTTTTCAAACGATATAATTTTTGATAACTCCACATCACACATAACATGTCTGCTATTAGTATTATCACCCTTACCAGCACGCATTTCCATTGAAATCCTTCAACGAACCTGTAACGTATCGCCAAAATCTAGAAATTTTTAAAAAATTTTTGCTACTATAAACTTCTTTAGAGAAGTTAGAGATCGCTATTCTCTCCTTCACTGTTAATAATAATACATGCGCGGTGTCACAACAAGCGGCTCTTTTATATAATGATTTCCAACTAGGAACTTGAAAGCACAAGGCAAGAGATGACCTTAATGAAACTGGTCAGCAAAATGTATAACACATAAAAAGTATTTATTAAACCATACACAAGAGATCATACAATAAGTGATAAAATAAAATGAAGAAGTGCACCCTCAGCATTGAAAGTTATTGCTTTTCTTAGGAATGATGGGATTCTTAAACATTTCCCCTGGACCAGACGTCTCCCTGGAATTAATCATTAGTTTCAAAGAATAAAAATAGGAGTGAAGAATGCACTGATCCCTGCTGCAAGAAAAGTTGGAGATCCTGGAATAGCAACAAAGCGCAGTTCATAGAGATTTTAATTTTCATGAATTTTAATTCCTTGACTTCACTGTCACGCCATTCTATAACTTCCCATGTGACATAATAGAAGAAATATTTCTTTTCCAGTATATCATTTACTGTTAACAAGAAAAAGCATGAAAATGCAAGTCAGAAAAAGTAGAACAATAATTCAGTAACGATCAACTGAGAAAACATCATTTACCACTCACCAAGCTGATGGGTTTTCATGAGACATTCGAAGAACCACTGAATTCTCTACTGATATTTTTGCCATATCAACAATCTCAACACCTCAGTTTTTTAGCACATCATTTATACACATTGAAATTCTCATGAAAACTAGGAATTTTTTGGAAATGAAGCAAACAGATGGCTTCTGTATTAAAAAAAGATATGCAGATATGCAAAAGAAACATTCAGAAAACTCACCATCGACTCATTGAGAGAGCAAGTCGAATTTTCAATAATTAATGATTCCATACCAGATTTCGATATATTTTCTATAGAAAACGGCTGCTTTTAAAAATCAAAATTCGTGTTTTATTAGTCATCACAGGTTCAGAGAGTTCAAGCTCAAAGCGTGGGACTTATGTTAGAGAGAAACAGAAATTAGAATCTTAAATAAAAGCAAATTCATATTGCAAACAAAGTTATTTGTGCAAGTAAGTTGTTTCACAGCGGTGAATTTTTCAGATAATATATGTTGTTTCCAAAAATATATTAATACAAACCGGAGGCAACTGATGTTTTTGACGTTCCCACATTTCGTACCAAATGTAAACTTTTGGATGAAGTAACTGATCGCAATACAGGAGTGTTCATGTCGCTAAAAATGAAACAGTTCCTGGAGATCAATGTTTTTCTTTTCGAGATCGACAATAAGCAGCAATATATCTCCTTCTATTTATAATAATTGACTTTATACCGGATGTGACCAATAATACGTTTCATAGTGTTTTTTTCCAATCTAGCCAACAAAATTCTCTTCTTCAACTGATTCAGCGACTTACTAAGCTTTTGGCCCTCGAATTTCACTTATCTTACGATACGTCATATCAAATCATTTGAAATCTTCAAAACTGTACAGCAATTCTGCAACCATTCTTGCGAAAAATCTTATCGAATTTTAGAGTAAGAAATCAAATATGGCAAGATAAAAAATAAGCAACGACTTACTCAGCTGATATATTGCTATGCTGTGAAAGACCAACTTTACTCATCAGCTCCCTGCAAATTTTAGAGCTTAGAAGTATAAAAATATGAAAGCATTTCCCTCTTCCTTCTGAAAAGCAAAGTTCTAAGATCATACCTTTCCAAAGCCTTTTTCTTGTGTAGAACTTCGAAACAAAACCGACGAAGTTTCTCGTAATTAATTCGCTGAAATTCGGAAAAACAATATAATGATTCAAAAGGAAATCAATTTAGTTAAAGTGCTATGCAGATGGTGCGTTCACATGACAGCATGAAATAACCTGAGAATCAGAAAACAGCTTAAAAAAAGACATGTATTTCAGAAAATTTCATTGAAGATAACAAAATAATACTTCTAAACCAATTGAATCATCCTTTTTAGTAATCTCAATCTGCTCTCTAGCATCTCTCCATATTCTTACATTAAGTTGAAAGTCCAACTCGGCTAACAAATAACCTGTATTAATAAAGATAATGAGCTAACCATCATATTAAAGCGCTTCACCAAATATGCAGCGTGCATTGTTTGAAATCTGATTACTTGCATAATTTCAACCATTGATTCAGCTAATAATTCTCTGGGACATCGAAAATATGTTTGAACCTGGAAAAGATTCAACTGGAATAAAAACCTCGAAAGGACGATATCAGCAAATGTTTAATTTAACGAATTTTATGATTGCTACAGTTAAAAGACGAACCGTTTGAGGCATATCGCGGCTAATCCTGCAAATTGTAATCTTCTTCTTACAGTACATACATATACGGGTCACATCTACAATATTTATTAAATGAGTGGATTGTAACGTTGACTACGATGAAGTTAGTAGGCATATGATTTTCGCTTTAAATCCGATATCATTTCGTTCTAGCATGTTCACAACGCAAAAGCGCGAAAGCATTAATTTAAAAAAGTGAAATCTATAGAAAAATAATAAATATCACAAACTAGACTAACCTCGGGAAGACGTAATTAAACATTTGTTACAAAATATGTGACCGCATTTTGTCAAATAAAATGAAACACGTGAAGATGAGGTTGATGCTGGACGACAACACATATTACACATAATCCAACTTTGTCCTGGTATAACATTGTCTTCGTTCGACATTTCCTGGAAGAATTAAAAGCACCCATCGGATTGGGACTTTGACTCAAAATCATCATCAAGATCATAAAACATCACACATCCAGCTTTGTGCAAATCTTATCGTCATTCGACGCAACTTATCAAATGTCGTCCGTCAAATTCTGGAGGATAAACGAAGCATCCAATGATGATGAATTTCGATATTCGCGAGAAACAATAAGAGCAATATATTCTAATGATGTAATAATATATTTTAATGATATTGAGAACACGATGAAGCGATAATGACATCTTAGTTTAGGGTATATAATCGTATTTCCTTCGTTATTACAAATATTTAAAAAAGCACAGAAAAAATATCGAATACAAAGTGTAACAACCACCCTTACACAGAAATACACTCATTGGGTTAACGCATATGTCAGTTGCATTTCCTTCGCACTCAAAACGCAATCAACATTTGATACAGCAAAAAGAAAGGAAAATATAATGAGTACTTTATATAAAAACAAGTAAGCACTAAAACTATATATATCATAAATTCTTCAACTTTTTTCTCGGATACAAATGGCTCAAATACCAGCATTTCAGAAGAGTTTTCCAAGTTCTACAAATATCAATGACTTTTTGAGATTTGAATTCAGGTAATGAAATTTTGTTTTCGTAAATGCATGCTTTTCTCACAAAGCGATAAAACAGAAAATAAAAAAAGTACAAAATCCAAATCATATTCAGCACTTCTCTGAATGGATCTCACAACTTCTAAAAGATACCAGCAAATAATTAGATAACCAAAGTGATTCATGTACTATAAGAGGTATGTTACAAGAATATCACAAGTTAAGGATTTCGAATACGACAGTTCTCTGCTCGCAGGCTATTCTTTTACCAAGTTTTTTGGCTACCAAGAGAGCACCTCCTAATGCAGGTGTTTCCGGAAGGGTGTAGAGTGTTACTTGTCTAATTCGACTGCCATTACTTTTGAGTCCGCATATAAAACCTACAAAAACATGATATGAACCCGGGAAAAAGATCAAACGGATCTTGTTTTTATTCTTTTTGAAAAGCCTTCTCACAATATATATGAAACGATCAACCATTTTATCAATCACATAGCAACCTTACCATCTTTTAACAATTCCCAACTTCGCCATACGGAACCAATTAGTAGAAGCGGAGCATTGTCGAGCATTTCCTGCAAGAAAGAATGGTTATAAAACAGAAAGATTAGCTATATTACTGCTTCTGGATTAGACCGACGACTGGAATTCATCAACCTCATTGAAATTTCTTGAAATAGCTCGCACGTGTAAGCCAAGCTGCTCACCAGCATCGCGGAAAACATGTCGAACAAGTGGATCATCATTTGCTTCTAAAAAACAGATAAATTTAATTTTCACAGAATCCTGTTCCAAAAAGTCGACCTTGTTAGGCAACTGCTAAATCACAGATAAAAATGCCCAAAGTAGATCACAGAAGAGAATATTTAAAGAAACCTTTCGCTACGTGAGCAGTGAAGGATGCTATTCTGGATTTATCGAAATTGGTATACAAAATCTCCAAAATACCCGCTTTGTCACACAGACCAAAAAACTTCAGAAACAATCGTTTTATTTTTGAAATCGGATGAGGCGACGGATATAGCCCATCTTCCTCGTCAAATATACATTGCATTAACCTTTAATCTTTTTTCTAAACAAAATACAAAATTTTAAATTAATACTTAAATAAGAAAAGAGCAAATTCGAAAAATGAGAACTATAGAAAGCGGTACTATACAAGGAATCTATCTCACTGCGCAACCAGCACAATACCTCCTTGCAATCCAAAACGCGCTACCACCGTCGCCAATTTGATGTCCCCAACCGCCAACACCATGAACGCTGCTGTCGGCCTTTAATAATCGACAAGTTGAACCAGTTCCTGCGACGATTACCGCACCACCTATAGATATATTCTATTCCATTCTGGGTAGACCAAAATACGTTATGCGACATATCAAAACTTCAAACTCAGTTAAGAAAATTTGGATGGCCTCTAGTTTGTCTAAAGCTTATTGGCTAGTGCGAAACAGAAAGACATAACATGTTCTCACCATTTTGGAATGATGCAGCAACTGCAACGACAGCATCCGAAGACAGCAAAAATTCTAAAGCAATGTCGCCATGTTGATCTTTCAAAAAATCAACTAATGTTCGATTGTTTTCTTCATTTTCAGCTCCCGAAAGACCCATTCCCTTAATGTGGTTGGAGACTAAAATTAATAATTGCCAAGAAAGATGTCCAGTATCTTTTCTAAAAATGTTATCGCCTCAAATTAATAAGAACAAACCTCGAGCTCTAAGCTGGCTTTTGTTCAAAAAATCTATCACCAGTATAAAACAACATTCTCAACGAAATCATTACCACAGCTGCAAGGGGACCAACGATACCAACTTCTTTTTTGGCCATTTGAATCCATTTTGCTATTCTGTCAGCAACCACATCGAACCCATCAAGACAGTAGTTCAGGCCAGACTGACTCCACTCACCATATCGCTTACCGGTTTCATCAATAAAAAGAAGTCGAGAGTGCGTTGCACCACTGAAATCTATCACCAAAAATGAACAATGTGGAGAAAAGGAGGACCATTGAAATTCAGGTGATAAACAAACCGAATAATATATCCAACCCACCTAACAACAAACTCATAATTTAAAAGATAAAAAATACCCTTCAATTCCAGCGAATATTCTCGACGCTTCCATAAAATCTGAAATAATTATTATCAAACCTTTAAAAATAATGTTTACAGCAGTACCCATTTGTTTTATATTTTATACCACTCTTCACAATCTCAAAATTTCTAGCAGCATTCATCCCCCAAATTCCTTTTATTTTCAACTTTGCATTTACCATCTCTCATCTACGGCTAGGAAAACCGCACTCTTTTCGTGTAAAAGTCGTGATTTTTCCATTCTTACTTTCATCCGGCAATAACACAATAATATGAAAACAGGCCAAATCTTTCTGCCACACAACATACTTCAAATTTTGTAGTTATACCTATCATACAATTTAATTTCATCTTTAATAATTTATAAGACATCTCCAAATGAATCATGATTCTATACCAAAGTTTCGGACTCCCAGTTTATTTAGGATAACAGCCCAAAAGTTTAATTTCTTATAAAGTTATAAATGGAAATCGCAAAAGTTTTTGGCTTTTTAAATAAAAATAAGGATTTTTTTGCTAGTTCAGTTAGCACCGCTGAGCAGTAAAAAATGAATTAAATGTGCTTGGTTCAATTAGAAAGGATAAGAACTATCGAGCCACATTGGGAATATCCAGTATTTTTGTTAACGAACGAGCTATACATGCCAGTCGACACACAGGAATGAATCTTAGAAAAATACAGATCAACGAAGCCTGTGAATAATAAATTAGAAAAACCGATTTAAAAGAGATGAAAGCATAATGATGAAAAACAAATGCATATACACAAACATACATAGTTCACTGTAATTTATATAATGAAGTTTTAAGGTGTACTATCGGTAGATTGAACCTCTGCATTTCTTTCATGGCTTTTATAATTCTTCAATGTCAAAGAGAATTCTGATAAAAACACCAAATCCGGTATGAAAATGTCAATGCAGTCGGAAAGAGAATGTTAATTAATTTCATGGTTAAAAAAATATGTAAACCTCACTCCTTGTACATTAATCCGATGAAACAAGGAAAAATCTACAAAATGTGATAGATGACCGCGAAAAGAAGCAATGCAAGCACAGTTCTGGGTGATACATTTCATAAAGATTGGAGTTAGATCTTCGAAGCCTGAGCATAAGAAAAAATATATAAAAAAAAATATATATATAAAGGATAGGACTTCATGCCTATCTTTTATATTTTTCCTTTTTTCTATATTTGACCCGTACAGAATAACCCTCGATGCTAACTTATATATGTTTACATTGAAAGTCCAAAATGCACCGATCCTGGCTTGGTATCATTTCATGCTTGTCTATGAATGCGACGCGTCCGTGAATGCATGTAACGCATTTTATATTATTGTACATGACTATAAACACATATGTTACAGAAGAGTTAGTGAATGATGTTGCAATAATTAGCAAGGCTTACTGCTAATTTGTTCTGTTCCCGTCAGAGTAGTACTGCAACTTTGAGTTTTGTGAATCTAAACAGATGCATTCACAGATTCAATTCGGACAAAAACTATCATGTTGTACTCCCTAAACTGAACCCAAGCATAATTTCATAACGAAGTATAAGATCTGTGAAAGGCGATGTAATAAGGTCAGAAAACATTTGCAACCTGATAATTTGATCGATATTATTGAGGAAATTGTTGGAAAAGACTAACATAATATACAGACGAAACGAAAAGAGAGATATCAATTCAGTCGGACTAATTTACCTGTTCTAGTGAAAATAATCCCAATGTGAATTGTATGAAGATCGGTGTCAATGACACGTACACGTCTACAGCATAACTCCTTCAGTAGAAGCAAATCCTCGATCGACCAATTACTGCTAAAAAAATTATATTTAATAGTAGCAAGAAAAAGAAATATGTCATCAAATTTAAGACACCTATGTTTTACAAGTGACACTGTTGAAGTCTATTATTAATCAAAAAACAATTTAACTTCATAAAATTAAATAACTATATCTCCAATTTGCCAAAGTTTATCAAGCAAGCAGGTATCTCATCTAATAAGTAAGCTTTTCAGAACACTAATTATACAACAAGTCCCAACTAGAAAAATTAAAAGAAACTTTAGTTCACAATCCATTTCATCTATTTCAGGAACAGCAAAGAATGAATAACATCCCCGCAAATACAACAAAATCCTACATTTATCCCTACAGATAAAATATAACGAAATTCACCAATATTTTTCCTTTCCCCTAAAAGGAGTGTATACTCATAAAAATCACAATAATTTATCATCACTAATTAATAATATTCAACATTCATTATTATCAATATTTGAGAGACATGAGTAAAGAAAAAACGGCTTTTTCAGATTCGGAACTGGCGTTTCAAACTATTTCAGTTCGAATAACAGAGAGCAAGTGAAAATGACTAGCCAAAGTTCTACAACAATCTTGGAAAAGTCACTCGTAACGGAACAACTTCCATGACCAGAGCTTTTAAAGAAATAACGGGCAGCATCGCAGATTGTAATCCACACAACAGTCTACATTGGAAAAAAATGAAAGAAGGAAAGATGAAATTGAATCCATTTTTCTTTTGACGAAACATTTCTACATGATCTTACTACATTGAATATGTGCACTGCTTTGTGAATGTAAAAGTCAACATTGATTTCATCGAGAAACAGCAGTGAAAAAAGTAAAAATGTGCTCATATTACAGGGAAATCATAACAATCAATTCGTCCGGACTAATTTAATTTGCACAGAAGCTTCAAGCTGAACGTCACCATATAGATTATATATTTTTCTGTCCTTCTAAATACAACAAAATATTCCAAGAGGTTTCCGAAGGCAGCACAGGCTTGAAGAAATGACGAAGAGAGCTATGTAGTACGACAATGAATGATGAAGAAAACGAAAAGACGCGTGAGATCGCATAACCATACACACATCGAAGCACACATCCCCTTCTACATAGAACTTTTTCCTACCATACCAGACCTTAATAAAGAAACGTTTTTGATACTGCAGTAATGTTGCCCAGTGAAGTAAAATAAGGAGTTTCATTGAATAAAAGAAGGAAAGTATCTAATGATTAATCATTACTTCATTCTTTGTGTATTTTTTTCAGGGCTCTCTAACTGAAAATGCAAAATGAACAAACAAAATTTCAGAAAGAATGCAACAAAACGTATCAAAATCCAAATTAACTCTTCGAACAATTAAACATTGCTTCATTCTTTACGCTTCAACATGAATGTTTTCATTCTCAGTAAAGATCAACTTTATTTGTACGATGCAGAAATCTAACAGAGAAAAAGCGAAGGAGGTCAACTTCTTATTATCAAAGCTTTTCAATCTTTGGTAGGAAAGGTTCAGAAAAAGGAAAGAAATAGATGAATAAAAAAGGATGATAACGATTCAATCAAATAATGTTACAGGAAGTTCAAAGGGGCTTCATTGAGGAATTAGCAACAAAGCTTCGAAGGCGAAATAATTTATATTTCAAAGTTAGTTTTTCTTCTGGTTGGTATAAATTACATCAAACAAATATGACAAACTTTAACTCCATATCTCAACTGAACAGGATGAGATCGAAGATCATACTGATCGAATGAAAGATAAAAGACGAACGCATGAGATATCAGAAAGAAAGTAAATGATAGGTCGCAAAAAAATAATGGGTTGAAGAATGACAGCTTGGGACAGTCTGCGACGCTCCAATAACAGTAGAGTAGATGAACTCAGTCCTTTTGATATCATCAAATGTTTGCTTGCTTTTTCAAATGAACAATTTTTTAAAAGGAATTATTTAATTAGAATAGACAACTCTTTTACTGAGATGCACACTGCTAAGCATCTTGTCTAAGAATAATGAGACAATTTTAAGAGCAAAGAAAATTGAATCAGTTTTTCAAAACAGAAAAGTAGACAAAAACAAAATGTTGCGAGGTGCGATTTTATTAAAAAATAAGGAAAAAATGCCACAAAAAAGTCCCATAAAAAGGGTAAAAGTTAAAGCCAAATTAATAGAGAAAAAAAAGAAACACCGATACTCTCTCTCTTCATAAGCAAATATGCATGCCGCTTTAGGATACTGTTGTAATAATGACGCAACAGTGTCTATAAACGCTCCAAATACCGTAATATCGTAGAAGACATCTGCTGCTAAAATGTAATGCAACACAAGTACATCATCCAAAACCTGATTAAGGTTTGATCCATTCCAATCTAAATCCTGGAAAAAATTGAACATTTTATATGCATATAAATGAATATTCTATCGGAGTAGAATTAAGAATATTAATAGAGCGATGGAAAACAATTCAAAGTCAAAAACACCATGTAAACAGGAAGTACACTGTGACAAACTCGCCAATTTCAACAAAAGATTTTTTTTCAGAGCAACCAAAGTAATCAAATCTGGTCATTTTGCTATCACAGTGTGACGGTAGAAACTATTTTAGCATTAATAAATATAAGATTTCAGTGATGCTTCGGGTGTCTCAGGAAAGCAGAAAAAAGGAGTTTGATTTGATAAAAAATGAAATAATCTAACTTGCCAACATCAGTACGTACAACAATTGCAGTTTTTCTACAAAGAACAGAATTATTCAGTCCATTTCAATAATATAACGTTGCTTACTTTTATTAAGAAAGAACTCTCGTCAAGGTCATTCCTTATACAGTTTTGTTTTAAGATTTTGAAGGCCTGGAATAACAAATGCATTAGGGCTCTTCCACCAATTGAATAGAAAAAAAACGATATTGAAACGATTCAAAACTTAAAAATTATAAACTCGACTCTCTATGAATTTCTGTCAAAATTAGAAAGCAAATTGCTTTAAATAAAAAATGTGATTCAAGACAAGATGCTTGAATCGCACTTGTCCTATTTCTGGATAATTTTTGAAGCGATATAATCGATATAAGCGAAAATCATTGAGGCACTACTAACTGCTATTCAAATATACAAAACTTTAAAAATACATTATAAATATGGTCACCTCTTCGCTTTGAGGATGATCCGTAAAAATAACCAATTTGGCTCCACATTTCGCCGCAACTAGTCCCGGTATTCCAGTGCAACCAGCGCCCAATTCAAGAATTATCCGTCCTTCGAATAGGTAATGATTTGCAGAGATATAGTCACCTGGATCGAGATGGTTTTATGTCATATAAAGCGTACATCTGATTATATGTTTTGAAAGAAGAATCTATTAAACTAAGTAGTTAATTCTCTCGTAATGTTATATACTTAGTTATCAAGCAGAGGTATAAAATCATAATTCCAAATCTTCCATGACAATCCCTACGAAAAAAAACCTGCAAGGTGCGTTGACAAAGATACGATTTTGCAACTGTTTTCGATGTCTATATGGGCGACAGATGATGCATGCTTATCTGGTTTTTCACTACTGATAGTAATCTTAAATTGATAAAACAGCTACTATGTAAAATCTTTGGAAATTCCTTAATTTCATGATAAGAAATATTTCCCCATAAAGACTGATATTAATCGACAAGAAATAACAGAGAAATTCTTGTGGTCTCCAGAATCATTTGGATTTATGCACATCTATAAATCAAAGACTGAAAAAACTCATATCTTGTGTACTAATTTTCTGCATCGAAGAGTATGCAGTCCTTATTGGAAGTTTAGCCATAGCTACCAAACAACATGATATTTTCCGCTTACGATCTAAGTCAAAATGAGAAAAAATGGCAATAACAAGAAGATGAGAAGGACAGAAAAATTAACCATTTCAGTTTTATGTTTCAAATTAAGAAAACAGTTACACTGGAGAATAAAAATTAAAAGCCTTGATATCGTCTTTCTTCGCAATTTACTTGGCTTTTTTCAAAAACTAAAGATCTCATGAAAACATGAAGCATTTCATAAAAACAAGCCACCGTATTAAACAAAATATTCATGTCTTCATTTTTGCCGCTTTTTGCAACAAAAGTAAAAGCAAGTCAAAGCTATACGCTGTTAATCATAATTAAACTGTTTCTTCACAAGTAAAGTTATAAGGATTAAACTAATTATTTCTTATGAGTGAAAGTTGATAATTAGTACAGCGGCATTCATGTTGATAATAATTATTTAGCAATTTCTCTTCGACTTAAGCAGACATTTGTGTCAGAAACAAGCCCATAAGCTTGATCATTCATGCCGCAGGTTGACTTTATAAATAATTTCATCGTTGAATTACATAGTCTAAGAATATGCCCCAGAAAAAGATATTTAGAGACCGAGTCGAGAACAAGTCCGGTATTAAATACGTGTAATGATTTAGGATTTGGATTAGATATTGTTTACAAGTATGTGTGATGTTTAGATGACCAAACTTCAGCAGGAGCTCTATGAAGATAGACAGAACACTCAATAAAATGGATACTGCCAACTTATATACAAATCGAAATCACTGTAGACTTCACAGATTAAATTTCCGTAATTTCCTGAATTACGAATTGGAAATTGAAAGTATGACAAACCAGAAGTAGGAAATTCGTCAGAGATAGTGACTTGAGAGTAGAAGAAATTAACTGCTTACACAATGAAAATAACTTACCCAGAACTTCACTGCTCTGCCACACTTGTCGCCAATATTCTGTCATCTCATTATCGACAACAGCTCATCATCTTTTCCAGCTATAATTGAGCTATCAAAGTACATTAGAAGATTTAATTTATCTGTCACATATTATTAAAACTAAACTGTGACTAAATATCCTAACCTGTCTGCATTCCTATCTTTCATGGGTACTTCGAAAATTTAAGTTTAATTTCGAACAATAGCAAAATCTCCCTAAATCACCTCAAGTGTCTCTTTTCTCGTGCATCGTGTCTACTCACTTTTATGCATTGTTATGCATAAAATGCCTTATCTTTTTTTCCTTAATCCATGTCTGCATCTCTACCTTGTCTGCATTTCTATCTTTCATCGATACCTCGAAAATTTAAGTTTAATTTCGAGCAATAGCGAAATCTCCCTAAACCACTTCAATTATCTTTTTTCTCGTGCATTGTGTCTGTTCACTTTTATGCATTGTTATGCATAAAATGCCTTATCTTTTTTTCCTTAATCCCACAAATGCATATGAACTGCCACCTCTGTATCCCCATCACCAGATTCACCACAAACTCCAAAGGATTACTGTCCCCGAAGGCTTCATTGTCCTTAGAGCCTCTAAATGGCTTGCTGCCCTGACTCCAGCACAGTTAGTCAATGGGAAGTGCTTCCGT
The DNA here is from genome assembly GCA_916381525.1 of Cercopithifilaria johnstoni. NCBI lineage: Eukaryota > Metazoa > Nematoda > Chromadorea > Rhabditida > Onchocercidae > Cercopithifilaria > Cercopithifilaria johnstoni. Next base: position 93,094 of record CAKAEH010000777.1, read on the forward strand.
AGCATGCAACTACTCATGAAACTTGTGTACAGGATGATAAGGTGGCGACGGCGGAGTTTCGCTGTCCATTTTGTGCTAATCAGATAACACGTTTAAGTTTCAGGAAAGAAGTGGAGGAATCAGAATGATAACAGCTAAGGATGAGTATATTTGCATCAATTGTTGTCATCCATCATCAAGTCTCTTCCTGAAATACAGTGATAACGGTATTCGGCTCACTCCATGTGTATGTTTACCCTGTGTATGTTGCTATTCGCTAAACCTCATATGTCGGGCATCGGCTTTGATGTGAATGAGGTGTGAAATTATTTAAGCCAACAATTAGTGGTATCCGTACTACTACTTTATGTATAGGTAGACTTACTGTGCATTTGCATTAGCCAGCTGTTACTCGATTTTCTGTTCAATTTCAGTTTAACTGCGGCAAAGCTGTAGACGCGTATATCGAATATGATATTGTCTTGGTAATAATCGATCTCATGCTGCAATATATTGAAGCGTATCGGCACTTCCTGATGAATACTAACAACCGCGTATCCTTTATACTTTTCAGAATGCAAATAATGAATGAATGAATTCTGCCCTTTTTCATTAGTATCTATTAGAGTGCTTATAAAATGTACACTTCATTTATAGTGGTGGCTCCCTATTGCATACTGTGTTGTTGTAGAAAGAATCTTGTTGGATTGTTGATGTCCTGCTCCTTTACAACATCCAGTCGGTCTGAGCGTTAACATGTAATAACAACAATGTAAACTGCATTCATCTTCCACCACTTTTATGGGAAATCCCTCAGAACTTCTCCAGTCGCAAAAAACAATGCAACCTTTCAGTGCATCGAAAACATCACAACATATTAAGACATAAATTGGCATTTACTGATGTCGGTGAATAATTTGCAAACCCAATCGAAATAGTAGGATACCCACAAAACCAAGAAATGTTTTCCGCTCTTCCATCGCTGCGTAGCTTTTTTATTTGCAGTACTGTCACAAGTTATGCATTATTTTTGTGGTATGCAATGCCTACAGCAAATGGATAAGGCGACGGATAATGTCTGGTAATGAGAACGTTTATGACTTGGAATGGAAGTTTTACGAGTGTTTATTGCAAAGTTTGCTGGAAATGGTATCATTTATGATTGTGTTGGCACTAATGTCGCCTCACATTTGCACAACACTTTCCGTCAATAAAACGTTGCAGATATTTTGCGTTGGATCCTATGGTTTGTTACATAACAGTTGGGCGGCTTTAATTGGCTAAGATTAGGATAGCATTCCACTTATATGTGGCGATGACGAATGCAGATTATTTCTAATTAGTAAAATGCAAAAACAACGAAACGGCATACTTACTAACCTATATAGAGGCGAGCATATATGTCTGGCTCGGAAACAAAATGAATTAATATTTCATATGTTGTCTCAGGAAATGTATTTGCTGTTCTATCAGTTATATGGAATTTACATTTTCTATGGTCGTACAGAGTGCTCACCGAAATGTTCATATTCATATCTCATGTGCAAACACAGCGAGGTACTTGATTACTTATTTCATCATACTTGTAAATCTTAACTCTCGTTTAATACTTAGAAATGTATTTCCAATGAGTGTTAAATTTTATCATTTTCAGCATTATGCAATATGGCACTGAGTAGAAGTATTTTTATCACTGTGATGGCCACTCTTATTTCACGTTCTATTGGCTTATTGATATATTCATTCTGCTTTATATGATTTTAGATGATTGGATAAACGAATTCATAATATATGTTGCTTTTAAATACGACATTACGAATCCTAAAATAGCGAATGATTCCGAAAGAAATGTTAGAACACTGTGCCATCACCTTGACATCCTTTAACATTTCGGAGTGCTATTGCACATGCTATGTTGCGGCATAAGATACCACAGATCTTATTAATCAATTTCAAGAACTCGGCAATTTTTCCTCCTTCAACGAAACCAACCATTTCTGAAATTATTTCAACCACAAAATATAAAATGTCATAAGTCAACTTGTGATATTGTCAAAAATGAAATTGTCTGTGGCGGCATCAAATAGGGATTGCATCGGAACTTTCCCTTTCAGAGTGGAATGTGATAACATATGATGGCAATTTCTTGTGTGGCGAGTTGTGTTTCTGCTAATCATATAATAGTCGGAAAATTCAAAAATAGCACTTACTCTATCCCTTCGCCCTCCGTCAGTCTATGTCCAAGTCTTTTCATTTTTGTTCGCCTGGTTACTTTTATCTCTCTCTCTCCCTCTGTCTAACTGATTTTTTAATCTGTTTTCAATCTGAAAAAAATGAGGTTTGAAAATTTTCGATTTTTTGGTAGTAAAGATAAAAGCATTGTCTATCGTAGCTATTTCCTACAAAGCAAAGGAGAGCCCAGTTCACTTCTTCGAACATGTTTGGCTGGTCGGTTTCAGATTGCAAGAAGCCTTATAGCTATCATTTACCAACATATCTATTAATTTCTCGTTGTAAAGTGCATTCAAGAAGTGCATGTGTGTGTGTGTGTGTGTGTGTGTGTGTGTGTGTGTGTGTGTGTGTGTGTGTGCGTGTGGTTAGCTGTATTCTCATCTCCGAATATGTTTCGGAAGTGTGGATGATTTTGAAGGTAATTCCCCAGTTGGTATGTTTCGGTCATTGAAATTATCCTTATTGCTTCAACAGTCACTTTGATTTAGATAACTAAAGGGAGATAATAGGCAGAGATTGTTTTTGTATAAAAATTAAACTTATATTAGTTCAGTTGTGAGATAGAGCAGTTAATCATGTGTATTTTATTAGGGATAGTACGAAAGGTAGTTATAAAAGTTAATATTTATAACTTTATTATTTTAATCAATGTTTTCTTTTTTAATTCCTTTTGTTATATAGTTTATTCTTCATAAGGTTTTTTCTTATAAGAATTATTTTATTGAAAAGTTCAGTTGTTATGAGTGCGAATTTAATGTTAACAAGAAAGTGTATGTTAATTTCAATGTTTTTTTTCTGTTGTTTTGATGTTTATTGTTTTTATAAGAATTAATTAATATTATATTCAGCATTAATATTATATAAAACGAAGGAAGGATGTTTCGTTTGTTTTGCAGTGTATGGTAATAGCTTTTTTTGGTAATAATATTAATGCTGGAAGTGGGGCTGTAAGGATCGGTTTTACTAATCCTATTAATGGTTTTTCCATTTCTAATTTTTCAATGGTTCTGTGAGAGCTATCATCAGTTTTTTAGTTCTTTAGTTATTTTTATACTTTTGTTACCAGTGGTCAATATACCCTTTAAACAATTGGTTGCCAAAGGCAATAGCTACTCCTACTCCTACTCCTATAAGTTATTTGGTCTATAGCAGGGTTTTGGTCACTATAGGTATAACAGATTATTATATTTCTTCTAATGTTTTATCTTTTGTTTTTTTATGTTGATTTTTTAACGCTTTAGTTAAGATAGATGCAAAAGAAGATTTTAGCTTTCAGAACTAATTATTTCTTTAACATTAGGTTTCTTTTTTGGCTGTTAAAAGTGGTTTGTATTGTATTATTTATCTTATGATTAGACAGGCATATAATATATAAGAAGTCATTCTTTTTCTAACAGTTTGTTATTTATGCAAATAAGATATTTAATTCTTATTCAACAGGGTATCGTGTCTTGAAAATTTATACTCATTTCTAGTTCAGTTGCAAATTTTTTTGCCTATATAGATTGTTTATTAGCCTCATACCTCACTCGCCTTTACTATGGCTCTTTTACTTGACTCTTTATTATTGTATATTTGTTTCGTGTGGGGTTTTTGATATCTTCCCTATCTTGTCCTACAGAACAAGGACATTCTAGGCCTAAACTTAAACTTCACTCATTGCTTGCTTAAGTAAAACCCTCATGTATTTCTTACAACAGACAATTATAATAAGTGTAAAATAATTCTTCCGCATCAGCTATTCTATTCCTTCTATAATTAGCAGTTCAACTAATCCTTCCTCGATTTGGATGTTTGTAAATAAGTGGGTAAATAGAAGAATATTCTAATGGTAGGAAAAAGGATTAACTTTTTTCCGGATTGGTCAGATTAAGTAGTAGATGGTAAAACAGTATTGGTAGATGGTAGAAGTTTTTGGATTAGTTTGATTTCTATTTGTCACAAACTCTCCCTCTATGTTTTTTTCATATTTTTGCCGGTATTATTTTCCTTTCATTTCATTTGCTGTAATTGAGGCAAGGAAGCGACATAGGATAGGATGCAGGAATGGATCTGATGTGATTTTGGTGTGAGAGTGTATGCAAGGGAGAAGTACGAGTTGTGGTTTAAGTTTGAGTGCAGACTAGATTAGTGATTAATGATTGGCAAAAAGTGAACAAAGAATGGGTATTAGCTATCGTCAGCTGTTAACTGAAAGAAAAAACCTGTTGCTAAAGCTATGATATTATTAGCACTAATGAGAATACGTCTACTCCTTCAGAGACAATAACACCCTACACTGCTTCCCTTTTCGATCTTCCCAGGAAAAGTGTTTCTCCATTCTCCATTCATTACCTACTATCTATCCCACATTCTTTTTATTCATGACTACATGAAAAAATATCCGAAATTAGTGGTGAGATAATTACAGGTTACACCGGAATGGCACCCCCAGTAATACATGGAGAACCGAAAATTGTACAAGATACTAAAACAAACACTGTCTCTTTAGAAGTGGTGGTATCCGGTTAGTGCCATTTGTTTATTCGCTTCTTCCAATAAAGTATCTTACTTTTCTATCTCTTCACTCCCTTGTAGGTATTTTACCCGAGAAGACAAAGTGGTTTTTGGGTGAGAAAGAAATTGAGCCAACCGAAACATACGTTTTTTCACAGCACGATGAAGGTGGCAAGAGAACTTTGTTAAAATGTGAAATTAAGGTGAGCAAGCTGTTTGGTTTCACAATTGGAATAAGAATGACCGTTTAGCCATACACAACGGTTACTAATCATAACTTAACTATTGCATTAGCATCTTTAGTGGCCGACACTATAGTAACAGCTGTCAAAAAAACCAAGATATGATCAAATTGCTATTATCAGTTCAAAAAGTGAAATTTGCTCAAGTTTTTCTATAAAACAGCAGCTATTATCTTCTGTCCAAGCATCCTTAAGTCTTGTCTGTGGTTGGCTGGATATGAGACCTCCTCAGTTGCGGAATATTGTCATTATAATAATGTAATTTACGTAGTCTATACTTACATTGTTGTAATGTTTCGAAATTAATGCATGCTGAAAATGATCGATGAAACATGGCAATAACTTATTGGGAGCTACAGTATTATTTAAGTTGTTTACCTGCTTGAAATATACCGTATTTATCAATTTATTTTTATCAAGAATTTCGATAAGGAACTTGCGGGCTCATACAAGACGAAATTCTACAGCAGCGATGGTGAAAATAGTGCTACATTTACTGTAAAAGCTGGAAGTAAGTATTGTTCGTTTCATTCATATCCAGTTATTCTTCGGTTATACTTTTTTGATCTTAAATAGAAAAATTGTTAGTAGTAGAGTTGTAAGTTTGTAATGTTGTAAGAAATTAAGTCACTTATTCAAAAAGAGTATTAGCTATTCTCCTAAGATTCCAATATTTCAAGGTTTGCACTAACAAATTTCTATTTTTCGCTCATGCACTCCAACAAAGAAAGCAGCGGTAATCTGATAATGGAATGATGATATATTGTATACAACAGTATGATTAAAATACATTGCTGTCAGAAACAGTAAGCAGGGCTCACAGCATTCCGATGATATCTTATGGCGAAACCACTAACAATTTAAAATTTCTATTGAAAGCGATTACCATAAAACACTGTTTTTTCCTTCTAGATGCACCAGAATTTCATGATAAGCCTCATATAGTGCAACGTGATGGTGGTAATATTATTGTGATTAAGGTTCGGGCGAAGTCGCATCTGGAAATGACAGCTAAATGGTTTAAGGTATTATATCTAAAACCATCCTTGAAAAATCTAAAACCATCCTTTATTCCAAGAGTCAACGATGAAAGTTTGGGAATCTTTGCACTTTCACACTTATCAAAGAAAAAAGAGAAGTCAAGGAAGAGGGAATATCACATAACTTATATTCCCTTTGCCTCCAGTACCCCCCATAAAAATGCACTAGCTTTGTATGCTTCTCGTTACAAATCTTTCATAACGGGCAGCACAGTTTTTGACCAGCTTCACAAACTCCCTACGTTAGAGTCTTCAGATATTGTAAATGAATCTGACCATCAGTCCTGGTTTATTGATTCATATTTTAGGATGATAAGCCACTGCAAGCGACGGATCGAATAAAAATGGTGGAGAAAAAAGATGATAAAGACAAGGAGGGCTTTCAATTCTTATTGGAAATACACGGCCCAGTAAAGGAAGATCAGGCCAAGTGAGTCATTTTTAGGCAACTACTTTAATAATTCATGATGGTTTTGCGAATTGATTGGATAGCCCATAAGCCCACAAGCATAAGCAAATTATAGCTCGTAAGCAAATTAAGCATTTCCCAGCTCAATTAAAGGACGACTAATTAATGAATTTTGATTAAATAAACCCTTCTAATTAATAAATAACAATATTCTGAGTAGCGACCATTACTTAACTGAATGGGTCAGCAAACAATAATAGCTCGATGCTGTCGAAAGAACAGGTTAGATAAATGAAACAACGTTGTTAATGTTACAGATATAAATGTGTGGTGAAGAACAGTGAGGGCCAAAACGAACAGTCGTTGAACCTATGCTTCGATTGAATAATTTCTTCATTCGCTTGCAGCTTACAATTTATAGAACTTATACAGGGACCCTCTTCTCAAACAATCAAGCCGAAGGATTTTTATCCTTTCTGAGTCTCGGAAAATCTATAATCTCTTTGAAATTCAGTAGCCGGTTTTAATTCTTCTAATCAAAATTCGCAATTTCAGAGATTATATATCGTACTTTCTGTAACTATTTCCGTTATCATTTGTGCCATTCAGTTCAGTGGTACACGTGCATATTACCTAGTGCCTTAATTGTTAAATAAAGTTGAGAAAATTTAAAGCTGATGCACAATATAAGTGGGATTTCGTTTCTCATCGATACAAATATTGTACTCTTAAAAGAGCAGCACTCATACCGTACTCGTATATTGGTATCACCTACTGCACTCGTCTAATACCGTAGTATTGCCACCCTCTTATAGCACCTCTGTAGCAGTAATGATATTTCACAGTTATATGATAGCTTCTTGTGACAATCAGCAAGCAGCAATCTATTCTCATCCGACGGGAACCCACCGCCCTATGCAACCACAAGCAATCACCTCATTTTCTCATCTCAATACTTCTACACAAATCTGTCATTGAGAATCCCCGGTTCCTTCATTTTATCTTTTATTTTCCTGAACACACCTTGAACCTTCATCAACGAACGAAGCCGCATTCCCCTGGAGGACGAACGCTGGTTTGAACGAAGTTTAAGGCATCTGAGGAAGGATTAGATTACCCTGTTTGGGGCGTTATTGTTTGAGATTCGATTTTCAAATAGCAATGTCTCGAATTGTTTCCTCTTTTTTTTCTGATCAGTGAGGTTACACTTTCAAACGTGGTATTTTCTTTCCTGGCAAGTAAAAGAATTGCGCCAAATGTAAACAAATAGAATCAAACCATTTGCGCCGTTGTTGCAGGATGGGAAGTGTTGCTAACCGCAGGAGTAGTAGACTGCAGCGCAAATCAAAATTGGCATTAGCCGTAAAAGAATGCAAGAAGGTAGAAATTAACATGAATGACAGGAATCATATATGTTCGGAGCAAGGTAAGGCTATATAGAATGAGTCTCACAATACTAAGCGCTAACATCGCAACAGATTGAATAGAAGCCTAAAAGAAGTGAATAAGCAGGCTTTCAATAGAATCATTAAAAATGTAGTTTTTCCTCCGTATTAATCTAAAGATGATGCTGTTAAATCGTTCAAAGAGCAGAAAATGCGGAAACGTAAAATCAGCGTTAGTTCGGATGATACTGCTGATTCGAATGTTTCGGAGGATGAGTGGGAAGAAGTTGATTTCGCTGACCAAACAAATTATGGAGTAGATCCTGATGGTACGGTTGAAATTACAATTAGAGCTGCGAAACCTGTCGAGACAGAAGGCAAGTGGGCGAGATTTATTAGACAGCAGGTTAATCGCAAAATTCGTGACCGGCAAATTAATTGTCATAAGGTTAGTCTAAGATTGAACTACTTTAGTGCGGATGTAAAAATTAAGATTGTCTCTAAGAGCATACGAATTTTGTTTAATTATTGTTGACTATAAAAGGATATGATGTAGCCATTTACTCATGCTCGTTCATTCTAGAGATTATTCTTTGAATTTAACTGAACACTTTCTTTATGTAAACTAAAATGTTTGCTAGAATTATTCATACCTAACGTACCATTGCTTGCAAAGGTTTCTTGGTTAAATTCAGATGCATCTTCTCTGTTACATTGCACATTTACGCACGTGGGCACGTGCCTTAATACGATATCAGCCATTAACATCACTGTGCCTATCATTGATACCGGAAGGTTATATAGCTTCTGCGAAACATGAATTCGATGTGGCAATAGCCGAGAGATTTATGAAATGGTTTCGATCAACATTCCAATTTACAACGAGAAAACACATCTTCAGAAATGGCTTTTGCGATTCTCAGGTAAATATTCGTATACATTTAACAAGGTCTGTCTCATCGGCGAAATCGATTCGTTCTTTTTAAGATCCAATCGATGAAATTTGTCTAATATTTTTTCTAATGTTTGATGCAGAGTTTTTTGTTCAACTAAATTATAAATTTAGATAAAAAGATTAGAAGATTTAATTGGCGAACGTGTCTACGAAGACGATAAAGACTTGGCATCGGTATGTTTTTTAGAAATAATGGACGATTATAGGTGATAATTGTGCTGTTGGATAATCTTATGTCCCATTTCGCCACATATTTTAATTCTTTTAGCTGCTGTTTTTATGTCTATTATCGTTGAAGCAATGCTGCCGATTGTGTCTTTCATGTCAGCCTATAAGACAGAAACTGGTATGTCAAATAATTATTTCAAACATTCACTTGAAATAAATTAATGAAAATGGGAACAATTCAGATGGTTTTAAGGAATAAACTGATAGAATCGGTTTATTATGCATTTCATAGTTATATCAATGCAAATATCCATGAAGAATATCATATTGTTTAGACAGTGGCTATGTTACGCTCTGAGCATACTGAAATCTTCATTAAAACAAATATTAATAACGACGACAATTCAGTGGTATGGGAGAAGAAACTATATGAAGTAACGAAGAAGGTGCAGATGAAAATAGATGATTGCAGCAAACGTAGCATGAAAAAGTGTGAAGAGATGAAAAGATCAAATGTAAAGAAATCGAAAAGAAGCAGTGGAAATAATTCCGATCAAATTGCATTTACGAACAGGAGAGAGATAAATTCAGGAAGGAATTATTGGGTGGAATATTGGGATGATAGTAATACTAGATGGATTTGTACGTTTTTCCCGGAACTTCTTATTTAATTAGTAAAGCTTAAGAATAAATCGTACATGAAGCTCAAAATACCTATTATTAATATCAACTGCCTCTATTCACACCGAATTAATGAACCACGTTTGTCAACCATCCCTTTGAGCGGATGAGCTCTATAAAATAATGGTATAATTGAAATGGACATATTTAGTGCAAGAGCAACACCAAAATATAATACCTTATGTTCGATTAGCCTCCTGACTTAGCTAATTGTGAAATTTCATATATGAATTTTCAAAATCGATCCATTTCTTCCTCATTGTCTTAAAGCTGGTTATTTTTGTTGAATTCCCATATTTTCATACCGTATTGTTCAGCACCAACATATATTTTATTTAGGTATGGATCCGTGGTATGGAACTGTCGATATGCCTGAAAGTTTGGAAGCGAACGCCACTGTACCGATGCATTACGTTATTGCTATCGATAATAGTAAGTTTTCTACAATGAGTAATTATTCAGGTTGGATTACGACTATAATATATATGAGCTGCATTCTTTTCGTTTAAACAAATTATGCAACTAATGTAGATATGGGTATGCGCGATGTAACAGCACGATATGCTTCAAAATTCTTATCAGCAGAAACTCGACGACTTCGAATTGATTCTTCATGGTGGACCGATACATTAAAGGTTGGCTGGTTTAGCTGTATTTCTTCTCACCTTTTGACTTCATGTATTAACTTTTTTAATTGGTTGCAGATATATCGGAGCAAGAATCGGAAACGTGAACGCATTGAAGATGTTGCAATACACAACGAACTCCTCTCAAAGCCAAAACCAGCAACGGTTGCCGAATACAAAAATCATCCACTGTAAGATAATTTTGGAAATTTTTTTTCATAAGTAAAATTTTTTACTTCCAGATATGTGTTAAAGAAAGATATCCTGAAATATGAAGCGATTTATCCGGAAGACCAAGCTCCTATCGGACAAATTCGAGGTTTTGATATTTATCCGCGAAGTTCTGTATTTCACCTTGACGGTGCATTGAATTGGATGAAACATGCGCGTATGGTTAAGGTACGCATTAATTATCAGGACAGTTTTTTTACTGGAAAAATACCCTTGCTATTTAATTTTGTAAAATATTCCTAGTGAAAAAAAATCTTTGATGTTACATTTTCTTTACATATATATTTGTGCAAAAGCAATTTATAGACCGGTGAAAAACCGTATAAAATCGTGAAGGGAAGGATGAATCATCGTACAGTGTCAGAACTAGGAGAATCACGATCCTTGGAACTATACGGATATTGGCAAACTGAACCATATATACCACCTAAGGTCGTCAATGTGAGGGATTTTTCCATAGTCATTTATATTACTAACATTCAAAGTAAGTTTAATAGTTGCTATTTCTGGCAGTTTTATTAAGCTGAAAGGTTACATTTCAGGAACGTATACCACGAAATGAATTTGGTAATTTATATGTTTACAAAAGCAGTATGGTACCAGAAGGTTGTATTCATCTACGACTAAATGCACTTCCTGCTATTTCTCGTCATCTTGATATTGATTGTGTTCCTGCAGTGGTGGGCTGGGAGTTTCACAAAGGGGGAAATCATCCAATGTTAGTGTTGAACAGATGTAAATTGGATTCATTTGTTTCATCAGTTTTTTTCCTTCCAAATTTAAATCTTATTACCGTAAAATAAGATGTGGTTTTTGTAGTATTGACGGTTGCATCGTTTTGAAACAACATGAAGAGATATTGCGTGAAGCATGGAAAGAATTCCACGAAAAAAAGCAAATTGCTACTGAGAAGGTAAAATTATAAGATTTATTAAAGGATTTTTTTCCTTTTTAAACAAAGCTGACTCTTTCTAGAGGCGAAAGCAAAGAACTTTGAAAAACTGGAGGCGCTTGGTGAAGGGGATGTTAACAATGAAGAAAGTTCGAGCCAAATTTCTGGTTGCAGATCGTCAGAGCATGGTAGTACTTTGTAAATTTCTTATTCAAAATTTAATTTCATATTTACTCTTGATATATCCAGTCTTTGCTCATTTAGTTATCAATTTCATTGATAAATCTCAGAGACACTATTATGACAGGATGATTTTACAGTGCACTGATGAAAAATTGGAAAACAGAGAAAGTGAAACGCCTGCTACAGATGACATTGCTCTATCTTGGCCGCAAACAATTTTCGATTTGCCTGGCGAAAATGATGCTAGCTATCGCTGAAATGACTTGTTCTTCAAATTTATGTATTTTGATGATTAAGTTCAATTTTTCAAGTAGCTGAAAATAAATTGTGGTATTGACTGTATAACAGTAAATTAATGCCTTATTTGAAGAAGGAGGCGATAATTGAAACAAGACGAAGACAATAAGTAGGTTTCTTCTAATTAAGTTTTACATTATATAAATTCCTTTTGTATCGTTCTTCAGAAGGAAAACTCTTTATTTCAAACATTTTCTTTCTACTTGTATTTTACATTATACTGATTCAAATTCATTTTAGTATGGAACGTTCTTCAATTTGTTTGTTATTCTCCCTATGTGCTACCTTGATTTGTTTTTACCCAATGGCTTTAGACATTTTTCTAATTTAAGCAAGTCCTTTCAACTTTTCTGTATCAAACGTAGCCATTTCTTAGCATTTCAAGTTTTATAAATTTTGCTTAGTCGTTGTTCTGCGTATAACTTCGACGAACAATTATACTGTATACTAAAAGACTCAACTTTGGCTTGAAATGACATTTTCACATGTTGGCTTTTGAAGCCAGATGGTTTGAATTGATAACGTAACAAATCCTATCAGTATGAATTAGAAGAAAAAGTTCCATTGATATTGTAGCTTATATTCAAAAGCCGTTATTGTGGGCTACTAATACCGTTCAAAGCTAGCATAATTAGTATAGATTTTTGTACCAAATAAACGATGATATTTTGAAGCTTTCTTGAAATTGATTTAGTCAATTGAAGACGTGGTAAAAACAAAACCAAGCAACAATCTGCTGTATCATTAGAAGGAATTTAACGATGAAATTTACGGAGTGAAGTTTGGAAATTTTGGAACAATGGTCGTAATTAGGTCCAAATCACTGGATTTGTATCTCAGTGATACTTTCCTTTGTAATAGTACTAGGCTGACTTTTAAATGAACAATAGAATGCAGAGAAAACTACACTGTTGTAGTAAAGTTTGATGGCGGATTATAGTGGAGATGGTATGGTAAATGTTGGAAGTGACATATACATTATTGTACATTTCTAAATTTGTAGGGGTAGTTTGTGATATGGTAGGTTGGCAATTTCGACTGACACCAAAACAAGCAGCCGCGAAAATTGTTGTTGTTATTATTGGTCTAGCAATTGGAGCATATGGTGTGGCAAAAGTCTATAAACCGCTTCAGGTTAGCACATGCAATTCACGCTGTAATATCTTAGGGATTTCTGAAATGTATGATAGCGTACTGATCATAGTTTGATATGTCATTCATAGTGACCGTAGACTTTGCTGTAGCTTGTCTGCAGCTCAATTCTTGCACGGCAATTCTTAAATTCGATTGTTCTGCTGTGAAAAGTTTTTACATGGTCAGCTTGAGCCGTATCAGTGGTATAATGTAAAAATTCAAGAAGTGAATCAGATGAGGAGCCATTTGTGCAGTTAATTTAACTTCACTTCCATTTGCAGGGGTTTCAGGACGAATTGGATTTGCGCAAAGGTGAATTGTTACGATACTATAAAGCGAAACATGACGAACGTATCCGACAAGCTACCAACAAGTCAAACTAACAAATATCTAATAGGTGTTGGTGGCGATGGCAGTTATCATGATCGCTCACCTTCTGATTCCTTATTCAAACAAACATTTAAGTTTTACAAACGGCATGATGTGGTGCCCAGTTTCTCCGAAGTTCGTAATTTACGATGCTCTTTATCTACTCATGGAATAATTTGCTCAAAATTTGAACCAACTGTGGTACCATCGGATGTAATGTTGGAAAAACTTGGACTTCGTCCAGTATCAAATTGGACTGCTTCAACTATTACTCATCGTCCGGGTATGGTAATGTTGAATGATATTTTTGAACCAATCCATCATCTTCACTGGATAAAACGCTCATTGTTTGTTTACACTGAACCGCCTGGTTTCACCAATGTTGGCCTACAGGTTCCCAATGTTCGAAATGTAAGTTCAAATGTTTGAATTTATAAATGTTAATATCAAATGCTTTTAAATAAGAGTGGTGCATTAGTGAACAGAAATAGTCTTAAGGGTGTGGGGAGCTGAGAAATCTGGAAATGCGCATAACTTTGGGTAGAAATATATCAATTTTAGAATTAAATCTGCCAACACAATTCCAAATTCTGTAGTTTTCTTACATAGTTTTGGGTAACTTTTCGTCGATTCCAATTTATCAGAAAAGCTTTTCATATACATTGAATTTCAAACATTGTAAAATTATAGTGCGACATTTAGATACATTAAATATATTTGGCTAATGAAACTGTTAACATATGATCTATTCACTACCGCCATTTGTCATAGGTATTCAAAGAATACAGGAAACAATTGCGCTGGTCCACTCTTGGTCTCCACTACGATTGGGCAACGAAAATTTATCCTTTTGAGGGTAAGCATTTTTCCGTATCCTTAGATTTGAAAGAATATAAGATTCATTTGAATTAGGAAAAATACAGTGTCGGTAAAATTAATGTATCAAAGTCAGGATTGGTTTTTTCAGGTGAGTCACTTCCTGAGGAGCTGATATTGCTATCGAATGTTCTCTCCGAAGCACTTGGTACAGGACCGATGTATGCTGATGCTGCTATCATAAACTTCTACTCAAGAAAATCAACATTGGCGCCACATATTGACAGGTTATTTATTGCATAATGTTCCTCCGAGCAGACCATATTATCCAATTCAGATTAGAGCAAAAATGTCACTATTTATTAATTTTCTAAATTGTCACATCAAATGTTGCGAAAGTATAGCTTTTATGAAAAACCTCTGTAATGTATCTTTTTCTTTGTTTATTCTTTCCGTCATTTCAGATCGGAACGAAAGCTATCTTCACCACTTATTTCGTTAAGTTTCGGCCAGACCGCAATTTATCTGGCTGGTGGAACTGATTTAAATGACCCAATTGATGCATTTTACATACAGTCAGGTGATGTCCTCGTCGTTTATGGGCCACAACGGCTCATATATCATGCAGTACCACGGATTCTACAAGATAAAAAATTCGAAGATAAAAATCAGCCTGAAGAGGTAGTGAAATATGCAAATGAGAATCGCATCAACATTACACTTAGGCAAGTTGATGAACACAAGTAACCGTCTCAGTTGTTGGTTGCGCAACTTAAACAATACAAAACTATTCTAAAAATTGTCGTGGAAATGTATTTAGACCATATTCATATTCAGCGTGGTCTCGCAAAAAGTTTAATTGAACGAAGATTACTGCATAATAAATAAAAATACCCTTCTTATTTCCTGTCCCTTGTTATTGTTATAAACGAGTTCCGGTTTATTAACCGTAATTATAGTGGAATTTAGAAAGATTTAGTACTAGAGTAATGGAATAGCACAGACGACTTCTATAATCTTAAGTTTCAATAACGAAAAGTATTGATTGATGCTTGGTGTATATAAAGAATGATGCATAATGCTCGGTTAACTTATACAAACATTTCGAATTTAATACTGAAATGGGATGGATGATAGTTGATTTGAAATAAACATTGTTTACTGAGTGTTGATCGATGATAAAGTTAGTCAATACATCATTGTCATATTATCACATAACAACATCGTCTTAATAGAGTAATTCTCAAGGTCGGGGATGACCGAGAGATAAGTTTCACCACTGTCACCTCCGTTTGCCGTTCCAAAACTCGCTATTGATCCTGCTGTTCGGTGAGTGTTAATTGCAATACGGCTGCAACGAAGTGGGGTGATTTCGGTGCGACAATCCTGGTGGAATTGCGCGCTACTCTGGTGGCGGCAATTTTTAATATGATGTAAGTATTTGCCAATCTGTTGCCGGGGTAGGTAGGCACCGGTTGGGTAAGTAAATATTTGTAGGTGGTAAGGGATAGTGGTGTATGTGCAGGTTAGATATATTGCAGTGAAGTTGGTCAGTTCTTTTGGAGAAAATGTTTGAAGCAAAGCTGGGCAGTGCTTCGACGTTAAAAAGAATCGTGGATGCCATCAAGGATCTCGTCACAGATGCACCGTTTGACTGCAGTGAAACTGCCATGTGCCTACAGGTTAGTAAAAAGCTCATGATAATAAGAATATTGTAGGTATATTTCCATATTACATTCCATTGCAAGCATGTTACTTGCAGGCAATGGATTCATCGCACGTTGCATTGGTGTCACTAAAAATGGATGTTGCAATGTTCGAAAGCTATCGTTGCGACAGAACCATTAATCTTGGTCTTAGTTTAGCAGGTATGGCAAGGGCGTTGAAATGTGCCAACAACGAAGATACCTGTTTGATTCGATATGAAGAAAATGACGATTCGGTGTTATTCCTCTTTGAGGATACTAAGCGGGTATTTCTCTATACTTTTACTTATTCCATTGTATGTTTCCATAATACCTTCTTTTATTTTGGCATTATAGGATAAAAATCAGGAAGTGGTCGTCAAAATGATGGATATCGACAGCGAGCATCTTGGCATTCCGGAACAGGACTATTCTGCTGTTGTTTGTATGCCAGCTGCTGAATTCCAGGTATGTTAAGAGAATCCAGCTCATAGTTTAACAGTGGCGCATATTATTCAGTATCATATATTACTAAAAGTTGTTTTTTGCTCTAGAAAACTTGCCGTGATTTGGCAATGTTCTCGGACTCTCTGATGATAACAGTAACCAAGGCAGGTATTGTGTTCACTGGTAAGGGTGATACTGGCTCATCCACTGTTACTTATGCTCCCTCAAAAAATGCCGACGAAGAAGAGCAACAGGTATTTTTCTTATATGTATTTTCGTCATTGCTTTTTATTTCGATATATTACTGAAATAATTTAAGTTAAAAACAAAACTTGTTTTTCTATCCCAGCAACAGCACTCTCTTTGTTACAGGCTGTATCAGTGGACGTGAAAGAACCCGTTACAGTCAATTTTTCCATCAAATACATGAATCATTTCACGAAGGCTACGGGACTTTCTGACCGAGTAATTTCCTTTTTTTCAAAAATTTTCTTATACTCTTTGTGTTTCATATGCCACCGTTATAATGAAACCCTTATCCATCACACAGTGACATTTCAGGTTCGTCTTTCTTTATGCAATAGTGTACCTGTGGTTGTGGAGTATGGACTTAGTGAAAATGGACATTTGCGCTTTTATCTAGCTCCGAAGATAGACGATGAGGACGCAGATATGAAGTAATCACTCAGATTCTGCGAAATATTATGGATGTAAACTAAAACTGTTATCCCACAGTGCTTCAATGCAGTCATTTTTCACCGGTCAACTGTGTCGTGTGAGCTGATCCTTTCGTGACTCCCGTTGCCTTCCCTATTATTGTTTGAACTCATAGTCATGCAATCATTGGTTTAGTCAGTGTCTGTCTCACTTCATTTTGCATCTGTTGGTCTCTCATGAAATTATACCATAAAGATCGCGACCGTTGCGTGTAGTGAAAATTATTGTTTGATTGTTGGAGTTGAGATAATGCAGACAAATGTGGTTGGGATAAAGATTTTATTGGTATTGATGATACTGCTCCCCAAACCGAATCGAGGTGCATTATTTAAAGTCCTTTTGGATGCAAGGAAAGCTAAGTAAAAAAAGGGTCAGCTTGACATTTTACAGCCATTTAACACACGAATCTTTTGAAAACAAAGAGAGGTAAATGGTTAGCTTAACATATTACAATCATGTAACAAAGGAGGTGCATTATTGTAACAAAGCGAGCTAATTGAGCAAACGATTAACTTAAATTTTAAGATAATTTAAGCCGTTGACAAGCAATCATTGCAATACAATTTATTTTGTTGTTTCGGCAAATTATAAAGTTATTCCGGTTTCGCGATGTTCCCTACAGAAGGAAATTAGTCCCTTAACGAGCAAGAATTGGAGTTTTAGCTTGAATTCGACGTTTTTTTGGCTATCGCTATTTCCCTCTCTTGACCATGTTTTGGTATTTGGTTCTGGTTATCATTTCTCTTGCCATCATTTCGTGAGGCATTATTAAAAATTTTGATGAATTCTCAACAGCTCTCAAAGCGCGCCTTCATCACATCACTTCAACAACTTGATGCCGCCAAACCGTTCTATCTTTTAAGCTTCAGCTTTCTCTGCTTTTGACATATTTGGACCTTGCTTGTGGCGAAATTCTGCATCATCATCTATACCAGCGCTATCGTTATCTCAGCGTCACTACAAGTTTTTCGTCCTCACGTTTCTTTTGTTCCGAAACTGTCAGTATCTGCACTTTATCTAAGCTCTCATAACTTTTTTGATCGCGTGTTGGTATCTCGCATACGATTTTTGTAGGGTTCCACTCATCTTTGAATGCGGAGTTCCTTTTTTCAACATCTTTTCATCTACGAACCGGAGTTCACTCATCGTTGTACACATCTTCCACTTCCACTCTTTCAAATCTTTTTTGACAAATGTATTAGTTGTCGTCCCTCAAGTGAGAGTAGTTCAGGAGTTAGTTTTCACGCTAAATCAAGGGAATTTTCATATCATTTTTTTCTATATCATGACATTTATCATCGCTTTCATCATCTTCATCGTCATCATTCATAAAAATAATTCCTGCATCTAACTTAGCTTCGCTATTGAATTCTACGATAAGATCTTTGATGGCGTTCCAGTCAATACCAGAAGTCTTCTTAATTTGATCTACTACTCGATTCTGTTCTGGAATTTTCGGCATTAAAATTTGTCGTCGTTTGTAAGAAATTCTTTTATATCTCTTTCAGTTTGTTCTAATTTCAAATAGTTGATAATTTTTTCGATATGGGAAATAATTGCAAATTGTTATCAAATAATACCAAAATTTCTGCTTGAGTTCCTGTCATGTTTAGGTTAATTGCTTTGATTTCTTTACTTTCCTTGCACTGTTGGCCTTTCTATTGAGTTATTGAAATAGTTACAATCGTTAAACTCATTTTTTCTTCATTTGCTCAAGTGGTTAGCGGTTTATAATTTACATCATTATACATAATTATAATTTACATATATACGTAATTATAATTTACATGTATAATTATAATTATATGTATAATTATATGTATGTATAATTATAATTATACATAGTTATAATTTACATAATTATAATTTACATAATGTAAAGCTATACTGTGAAGACTTTTTTCAATAATGCAATGGAAGGGCCAGTGGGGACAGTAGGAACAAGCAGTAGGTTTGGAACATTTATTATTGCGTTGCAATCATTGGCTGTATGTCCTTTTCTCAGATATTTAGGTAAGCATTATTCCCTCTTAAAATAGTATTGTTTTTTTTTTTATTTTTTAAAATAGCATTATTCCCTTTTAAATAGTAAAATACAGTATTGAAATAGCCGCAGAAAAAGCATGCATAAGTAAGGCTAACGTAAGCTACGCGTTGTATGCGAAAATTACAATAATTATGGTTGCAAAAAATTATTTTCATAAAATACATATTGATCGTGCTGAAGATTGGCATGTAAATATAACAGAAATGAGAAATCAGTGAAGATATGAAGGTCAGAATTCACAAAGTTATTGGTCACATAAGGATTTACAACTTTTGTGATAATTTTGTATGGTAAGTTAGTCAGTCTCATTCAACTTTCTAATATTCAAAATTACCTCACAAATGCATATAAAATGTTTCAGTTAGAAAATACTATTTGTTATGGAAGTTATTTTATTATTTGGTGTTGGAGATAAATTGAAACTTGGAATATAGTTGGAATAAAGGTTTTTTTAGTTTATGGAGGATAAATTCTTATGACATTATTAGATATATTAAACAAAGCATATCAAATCATTTGACTGCGAATGTTTGAGATAAAAAGATTTCAATAACATTGATTTCATGAATACGATGATACCTCGATTATATAAATATTTCATATTACAAAGTTATTTCAAGTTACCGACACCTTACAATTCACGTTGATTACAGCAAGCTTTATGAAAGTCGCATTATTTTTGCAAACAACTGAACTTTACTTATGACAGATAATTTATAAATGTAGTGATGGAAATCATTTATAAATATTACTATTCAAAACATAAAGAAAGATATTTTTGCATTTTTACCAAATATGCTGATTCAGTAATTGAATCATTGCTCTGAAATGTTTAACTCTTTAAAACAATTTTACAAGTTTAATATGTTATTTAAATTCACAAGCAGCACAAGGTTTTTTTTGCAGAAATCAGATGACATAAATTTCAAAAGCTATAATATATACATACATTTATATATATATTCTTATAATAATCATTTGTATTATTAATAAAAAATGGCTCCATCACTATTCTTTATTGGTCTTTAATTATAACGTGCAATAAAATAAAAGCTGAAAGAAGGTTAATCATAAAATAATCTTTATCACGGCTGTCAATAATTTTACTTATTTTATAAAAAAATAATAAGCCAATATGTTCATAATTTTCAATTAATTGATGCTACAAAAATTAAAAATTTCTATAAAAGTGCACAAATTATTTCGTATACAATATTAAATTAAAGGACATAGATGAAATCATTCAGTATCGTACACACTTCGTTTCTATTTATGCAAATTTTACATCACTTGTCACTCCTTTTCAAACTTTGTTAATAATTGTTTTAATAAAATGGTACATTTTTGCAGACAGATTTATTACACTTGGAGCAAAATAATTAATCGCATTCAAACTTCTGACAATTTCAAATTCTCTTATAGTAGTAAATAAATTTGATTAAGTCGTGCAGATTACCGAAATTTTCCAGTACTGAGATAATTCATAGTTTCAAGTAACAACGTATTTAAAATTGCGCCAAGTTGAAATTGCAATAAGTGCTACAACAAATCCTAATTAGCCTAAATAACTCGTGATGACACTCACTATGACAATTACATTCAGTCAGTCATGCAGTCATTTGCAGTCATTATTTTCAATCAATATATTATGCAAACATCAAATATTTCAATTAAACATTGGCAGTCGTATCAGTTTGGCATGAATTACCTTTAATTTAAATGCAGTATATTGATTTATCTGATATCATGATAATAGCTATTGCGTTAATGGAATAATAAAGCGCCTATTGAAGACGTAAACACTACTAATTGTGCAGCAGATTACATATAGAACCATAATAAAGCTGAGGTCTGTTCGGTGCAATGATTGTTACGATCCGACACCTCTTAGAGTTCTCGATGGTGTAAATTTTCTGGCTGGTAGCACTACCAATCATCACCGATCTTCTTCGGCATTTAACAAGCCATACTAGAAATTTCAGATTTTTTTACACAGCATTTGCAATTTCAGATTTTATATATGCAATCGCGATATCAACTCGCGATATCAATTAATTTATAATTGACACAGTGGCCTTCAAAAAGAGCGATGCAAGCAAGAAAAAAAGTGAACAAAATGGTAATTTGTTCTTGCTACTGTATTTTAATGTATTACTGTATTTTACTACTGTGTTACTGTAATTTCCTACTATCATCTTTAAACTGCAACAAAGCAAATACGACGGATATCTAAGAGATGAATGCAGTACGGCAAAAAAAAAATGATGCTTGTATTTTTCCTCCGTCACGTTTGCACGGTATTGCTAACGATCGCACTCGGCATATTTACTGTGTTTAATTTTTAATTTTTGATTTTTCGATCGTTTTCCTCTTTTGCCTGAAAAGTCTATTTCGAATTTACGATAGGAAGTAAATTGTATAGAGAAGTCAGAAGAATTTTATCAAATGATTTTTGCTGCCATTTAACTTTTTCAGAATTTAAAAAATAATGAAATTCAAACTTCGAATTTGCCAAACTATATTTTGATGATTTGAAATTCCTAGAAATAGTAAAAGAAAGAAGCTAAACTTTAAAATTAATCCTAATTTAATTAATAGTTTAAAATTATTTTCAATTTCTTTTATAATTCAAAAAAAGGAAAAAACCGCAATCGTTCATAATTGTTGTAAACGTTCCTTCCATAATACTTTAATATATTACATTCAACACAGTCATTTGGTGAAAAGAAGAATATGAAAAGATGGTATTATTGAAAATATTACTCATCGATTTTAAACTTTTGCTTCTTTACAAAATGCATTTTTACGATTCAATTTCATTTTATCGATCAAAAGGGAAATAACCGTCGCTATTGGAATGGTTTCAAATATGGAAGATATGTGAATCAGTATGGAAATATTTAAATAGTTAGCATATAATTCCCTGTTTATATCTCATATTTCAAATAAAATGTAACATATTGGAAAACTTCAGCTGCTTCAGAAGGAATGAAACTTTCATATTTGGGAAATAATTTTTTTAAGAGAGGGCAGGGAATGAGAAGGAATTTCCAGAAACAATGACAACTAAAAGCTTCCGAAAATTGTTTGCTAAATATTAATTTTGTGCGGAAAGATATTGACAAGAAAGGATTTTGTTGTATGTTTTCAAAATTTCGAAAGATTTATTAACATATGTCATACACAAACAATGTTGATTATCCCGATTTTATCATTAACACTATTATTATATCCTTTGTTTTATCATATGAATTAAGATTTAGAAAAGTTTAAGACAATTTCTTTATCTTTTGTTGAAAATGTATTTTTTATTTGTGATTCCTAAAAATAATTTACCACTCTTTTAACTATTTCAAAGCTGAGATTTAATTTTTTAAGCAAACCAAAACAATGCTATCATCGCTTATTTTTAATTTACTTTATTTTCACCTTTTTTGTTTCATTTTAATATAAAAATGAATAAAGACAGAAGAATGAGTAAAAAATGGCTAATGAATCAAAAACTTGAAAAAGCTGAACACTTTTCTGTTTTATCTCATCAGCTTAATTTTAAGCTCCCAATATTTGTGAAGAGAGTGGTACCTACTTTAAGATTCTTATTCAGCTCAAAATTTTAATGGTGCAAAATTTTACTCCTGGGATTTAAGACTGAAAATGACATATTGCGACAAATTTCTCCTAGCAACTTCGATGAATACAATCAAGAGAGAAGAATTTGTTCTGACAATCAATTTATGTGTGTTAAATATTAATGCATTCACCATATTGACTTCAATATATTCTCTTGCAATTCAAAAACAAAACATTTTGAAGCATTGACATTTCTGCCATTGAAACTTCCAGCTAATTAAAACCCATTTTACATAATAACTTAAGTGATGTGAATTAGAATGTTTCAGAAAAATTTTCGGTGAACAAAACAATGAATCGTTCTTACTGTATTATTGCTTTATTCCTAATATTACCACCATTAAATTGTCACAATGGGAATATGACAGATATTTTCGATATAAGAGATGACTATAATATGTCAAAAAAATACGTCGCAACTATATTGTTTTCTCTAATCCTGGTGTATGGAGTTGTTGGCAATATATTGTTGACGGCGGTATTCTGTAGTTGCAACAATATGTACAGCCGTTCATTCATCTTTATCGCAATCCAAATTATTATTTGCAGCTTTTTGAATTTTGTTACACAAGTAACTATTGTCATACCTGAAATAGTAAAGAAGAAAATTTCTTATTGTAAGTTCTTTTCTTCCATATTATCCACTTATTATCATTTGTTGAAAAGATACAAGTAATAAACTTAAAATCAGATTATTATCTGATTGCACGATATGGTTTGCACGATTAATTAGTGAGATAGAAATGAATTAATTCGGAAGCATATGTGTAGACAACTTTGTATATACTACGACAATTTTGCCTTGATTAACTGATTGATTAATATTTTAGCATATAAGTCAACATTAATCCAGAGAATATTTGCTTCGATAGATACAGTTTCATTTTTTGGTATATTGCATTTTACATTTCTATTGACGGTTAATCGCTTTGTGGCCATATGTTTACCAAAATACAATGGTTTCTTCCAATCAATAAAGCTCTATTTTCTCCTCATCTGCGTGTGGTTTTCAGTTCTCGGTATGATCGATCTATTGAGTATTTTACCCATTTCTTGACAGCATCAATAATTGCAAAAGAATCTGCAAAAGACTTCAATGACAATTGCACCTGTTATATCTGTGCTGAATGATTTTAAAAGAATCTCTCAATGTGTATTATTATATCATTTGCCAAATAAGCGCATAAGAAACAATTTGAATAAAATTATCAAAACTTGATTGTTTTGATCTTCTATTCACCATAATCTCACCGGTTAAGCGATGCTCAGCTTTTACAATGTGTGGCTGATTAGAGCTTACCGTATAAATTTCAGTTGTTTTAATGTACTATCAAAAAATGCTTTAAAATTTTAAAGCAACTTTTCAGGCTTTTCGGTCACAGAATTTAATTACTGTATTAAATTTTTCAATGTTTCAAATTTGCAATGGTCCTTGAATTGCACTGATAACACGTCAGAAAATGGTGAAGTGTTTAAGAAGTTAGTTATTTTTGAATTGGAATTTTTCTTTTCTAAGAAGAACATTATCTGAAGTCTATTACTTATCATATAGAAATTAGGAATTTAAAATCAATTTCGCTGATTCGAATTATACTTTTCAATTTCCTTTTTGTAAAACAATTAATATTCATCTGTCAGCATCTTCACTTATTGTTATTCGATTATTTTTGTTCAGAATTCGTTATGTGTGGACGCTTGCATTACCCATTGCGATGTTTGTGATATATATGGCAATATTCTACAACATTCACCACAGACGGAAAAGTAGTTTGAAACTGTTTAAAGCAAGCGGTAACTTTTTTTTACGCAGTTAAAAAAAAACAATGTAACAATATTTTAAACCGTTTAAAATTCGGAAATCATTTGCGATTTTTTTCCATCTTCCTCTTTCATCTAATTTGCAAGTAGATGATGTGGAGGGGTGGATACAACGGACATTGGTAAATATTAAGCGATGTTAATCTTCAAATACGGTAATTAAAGTCAATCGTTGAAGAATATTTGCAGGATATAAGGCAAAGATGACTGATAAATATGAGCGGTTGATGTTAATCCAATCAGCAATCGTTTGTGGAGCACTTGAAATTGAAATTATTTGTTTCCATTTCCTTTTTCAATTTGCAGTGAAATTAGCAGGCAAAAAAGTGGAAATCCCCGTCAATATTTTCATCAATTGCTATGTGATTTTCAACGGTGCATTGCTACCCACTCTCAATTTAATTTTCGTCAAAGAATTTCGTAAGAACGTGAAACGAATAATTGTAAAATTGTCATCCAAAATTACGAACAAATATAAAGCGGCTATCGTATAGAGCTATAGTAGCTACATAGCTAGCGTATCAGCTACATGAAGGAAATTCAGAATATTTGTCATGTACGCTAATACAATAGTGATAATTTGATTTCTGTTCGACTTCTGGGCAGTATGTATATTACCCACTATGTATTTTATTTTTGTCGAATGATTCCACGATGATTACGAAATTGTGAATTTTCTATTCGAAATTAAAAGTGATATGATATCAATTACTTCAAAAACTACGGTACAAACTAAAATTTATCCGATTTCCCATCTCCACTAATATATTCATGTTTCTTTCCAAAATTTAATATTCTCCAAATCATTCATCATGAACCGAGTTTTAAAAATTACGAGAATCTCCGGAATAGATTGTCATCACTTTCAAGTGGACAATTTTTGCTTTTTCCTCCCTCAATTCAGTGTCAATATTGGGATTGAGATGACATTGGGATTGTGATGACATTGACTGCAATTATTTCTATGATTGTTATTTCACAATTTTGAAGGAATCAATATTCCGCTTTCATTAATTATAGCCTTCTAATCAAAATTCGGACTTCAATTAGAAGCGAAATATGCAGTTCTTATTTATGATATTGCTTTCGGCAGCATATTATGGAATGAAGAGATTTTGAAATGACCTCATCACTGCAATCAATGAATATCACCGACAAACACAAACAAAAGCTTCTAATTTTCTCTTGCTTTTGAAAAATTTATTGACTAAGCAAAATTTCTCTCACTCATCGAGTTTGCTACGACTTGAAGATTCACTCATCGAATTTGTGAAAACATGAGGAAATTTATACCGATGAAAAGCCATGCAACTGTTCGACATGTGGAAAACGTTTCTCCCAATAAGTTGAAATTATATAAAAGAAAACAACTAAACTAATTTAAACTGAAATACTCCCTGGCATTTATAAAAATTGCTTCTGTATTTCATTAATTGAATTCTAGCAACTCCATTATTCATCAATAGCTTTTATCATCTTTTCCTTTTCATTTTTTTGCTGTCATCGTTATTTCTCACCTGTATATTATTCATTTTATGTTCATTTCAATGAATAAAATTCTCTATATCGTTTATCTATTCGCATACTTAACGAACAAACAATGATTATAGCATTAATCATGGGATGAATCACTTGTAAAAGTGTTAATCAATCCATATCGGATCGTATTACCTGTCAAAAAATAAAAACTAAATTGATTTATATCGTTCTCAGAAGACCCGCTTCAACTCGGATAATTTTACATTCAATGAGAATATTCTCCTCCAATATTTGTTTTGGTTACAAAAAATATTAAATTGAATTAACGAAGTAACGACTACTATTTGTCCTTTCTGTTATGCATTATTAATTATTCAAAATTATAGGAATTTTGATAGAAATGTGTTAATTTCCTTCTTCCCTTTGTTAATACAATCGTTGAAAGGAGAAAATGAATGAATGAAAAGAAAGAAAGGAATAATATGCTTGCTTATATTCATTGTGGAAGCATTTGACGGTCTGTTGAATGTGTCATCTGCTGTTGCGTATTGCTTCCAGTCTTCACTTGTGGCTGAGATATGTATTGGAAGAAGTTGTCGGTGAAAGAAAAACGAGAGAGAGGAGATCGTAAATGAGAAACTTATGTTATGCAACTGGGAGAGATTAACTAAAAAAAATGGATTTTCTTCGTTGAATGGACTGTTGACTCAAAGCTTTTTTAACCTAATATAGTTAATCCTAATATAGCTAGTTGGAAACACATTGGTTGATGATGAGGCATCAGTGAAGACATGAAATTGTGATTGCTCATAGAAGGTTGCTATGAATACCAATAATTATATCAGTTTCTTGCGTCATATTCATTGGTGAGCG